>JALLPA010000797.1:0-13015 GCA_036939895.1 Thalassiosira exigua
ATATTTGGCGACAGGTTTGTGCGGTGACGACAGGTTTGTGCGGCGGGTCGCATGTATTGTACCACGGACAGATTGTACGAAGCTTTTGGTTTTTCTCAGTCATGGATGCTACTTATATCGTGCGACTGGACAAGCTGGTGTGCATCCGTAAGGGACTATTTTTTGGTGAACGGAACGGGGGGTAGGTACGTATGAAGTAGGTGCTTCAAACGTGAGGTCCAGGCCTAGTCCTTTAGCTGTCCCGTGCCACCAGCACCTCCGACGCTCCCTTGCAGTAGATGCGGTGCCCCCCTTCCAGCTTGGGCAAGGGAGGCACCGCCCAGCTCATCTTCTTCGGCACGGAGGAGAACTTGATCTGCTTATCCTCCACTAGGAACTCCGATAGGTTGCCCTTGTCGCTCCGCCCGCACGTGCTCTCGCGTATATCGCAGTAGTTCTCCTGTACACGTGCACCTTGATATTCCCCGCGACGCAGTAAGCCAGGATGCTCGCCAGGTTGTGCACATTGACGCTGAGGATTTCCCCCACGACGATTCCCTACGACCACCTTGGTGTTCGTCTCGTGCAGGCTTGCGTGAGCCGCACGAACGCGAATTGCTTCTGGTAGTCAATGGTCGCCGTGACCAACACCACAATCAACACGGCGAGCAATATGGCCGCGGCCTCGATCCAGCACATGGCGCACCCCCACGAAGGTACCGATGATGCCCAGCACGATGAGCATGATCAGGACAAAGTCCTGGGCGGCATCCCAGCACAGCTTCAAGAAGGACTCGAGTTCCTTTTCAGCAATGGCATTTGAGCCGAAGACCTTCCGTCAATGTCTCAGGTCGGACTCGTCGGACGTCACCCCCTCCTCCGGCTTTGAGCGCAATACCGCCATGTATAGGGCGTCCGCGGTCGATTCCATGTCCCGGGAGCGTCGGACCTCGCAGCCGTGGGTTGACAATGCCTTGCCCTCTCCTCTCTACTTCTTGGTTGCCTCCTCCTCCTCCTCCTTGGTCCCGATCCGCTTCCCCAGGCAGCACCCCGATACTCCGTCGGTTGCTTTCCCACTTTAAGGGGTCCCCAGCCGCGCCAACGTCCCGTGCGTCCGCTCGAAGCTCAGGTCGCCCAGGTCGGAACGCCCCCCACCCCACCCCGTGCGAGATCGGGCTAAAAGCACTTTTGACAAAAATCTTGCGGTGGTCGTTGGCGCGTGCGAGCTACGCAGGAGGAAAACTAATTACAATAAATAAAAGCAATTATGGTATTGTCTACAGACATATATTTATTTGATACGTACCCCCTTATCTGACGCGCCCGTTGTTCACAACCATGACCATCTCCACCAGCCCCCTACAAATCAGCGGAAATGGCACCATGGTGGCCGTGATCATGGCCCTATGCAGATCCTGTTGCCCAGAATCGTTGTCGACAGCTACGGTGGGCATGTAGATGCCATAAATACTGGGGTTTGGGGCGACGACGCCGTCGAGAAGGGGTCGGATTGACGCCAATCCAGCCATCTGGGAGGGGGGCGACCCCCCCCAAACCTTGCCCCTAAGGTTGTGTGGAGCACGGTTTGGGGGGGTCGTCCCGTTCCCAGCAGAGCAGAAGACGTCGAACCAGAGGTAACGATCGTCACCGCCATGGTGGACGTCGTCTTCCGCTTTTGTTGCTGTGTGTTTGTGTGCTGTTGTGTCTGATGACGAAAACAAGAGAGAGATAATTTATAGCTAAAATTCGCTGGATATTCGCTATAAATGACGATTTGGGGCTCTGACAAAAATGCCTCTCCCGTAGGGTGCCCCCCTTGGGCCTGACAGGTTCGGCCCGGGCGGCAGTGGCGGCACGAGATAATATCTAATAAAAATGGGTGGTGCCCAGATCGAGGAGGTTTGGCTACAAAAGTAGAGAAATTGCTTGTAGTGCACATCCTACTAAGGGTATATAGGAGCGAGAGTATCCGTTGGGTATTTAATAAACGGATACTTCGCCTATATATCCTGCACGCCAGGGTGCGACTGGGGGTCATGACCCACCCATGACTTCCTATCTCCATGCACCCTGTTCAGGGGATCCAACGGGCCCATGATGTACCCATCGGCTTCGCTCCAACGGTACGTAGTCACAGGCAGGGTTTTGCACCCAAACGAAGATAACCAACCAGAAAACATTATTTTCCATATGCGTATTGTTAATAACCAAAACCCAATAACCAACCATTCTTTTTTATTATGGTGATCCTGGAGGCACCTCTATTTCGATGCAATCTCGTCGAAGTGGATGAGGCATAATTCCCACTCAGCTGCGCTCAGTATTTTGATAGGGCTATCGTATATCAAACCAAAGCTCACATAATTATCTCTTCGAAAAACAATTCTTGGACGTTCCCGGGGTGGAACCGAGCTAATGCGACGGATCGACTTTATTTGTAATGCTTCAAATCACGTTTGTTTTGACGCTCTGTTTGGCGTTTTTTTGGCCAAAAACTATTTTAGCGATAATTCGTCTTCGTTCAACCACAAACCAACTAACTAATGCTTAAGTTTGCAAGTGTTGTTTGTGGTTGTCGTATCGCTAAGGAAGCTAATTTCTGACCTCGTCTGTTTAGATGAGGCGCTCATTTTGCGCCATTTTCAGGTTCCATTCAATGCCATAAAATCAATGGAAACCGTCCCCCTTTTGAGTCGAGATTACCATTCTATTAAACTTTTTATTAGCATTCAGAATCATCTCCGTTTGCTAGTTAACTCCAAAATCCGACGAAGTCATGAAAGCTCAAAAACTCGTCCATTTAGACGAGGTACCCTCCAGAATTACCAATTATCAGAAAACCATAGCTAAAGAACCAAAATAAATTGGATATCAAATGGATATGGTTATTTTGACACTTTTCAAGCAAAAATGAGCACAAATTATTGAATTAACGAGGGAAATTGCCAGGATGAGAGCCTTTTGTCCTTTTGAAATCTGATTGGAAACGAGTCATGGGGAAAACATTTGAACAAATGCTGCATAATTTGGTTGTGTTCCAATATTGGTGATGGTCGCTGTCGTCCGTCTCCGTGTCATCATCCTTTGCCTTCGATCCTTTGCTGCCGTTGGCTTTGCTTTTGCTTTTGCCTTCGCTCCGGTTGCGTAACAAAACTTTCCAACTCGTGAATTGACTTTATCACAGCACCTCTCAATCGATGCCGTGAATTGATTTGATGTTACCTGACAAATCAGGGGGTCTCAGATCACCCCTTCTTCCCCATCTCGGATCAGCTTCCAAATTGACAGAACTGATTCCCTTTTATGTTCGAAACAAGGTGAACAACCATCTGGACGAATCGTTGCTGTCGTTTTTGCTGTTTCGTGTAATTCTTTTTGATTGATGCCAGTGAAAGAATCTTGCTTCCGAACAGGGAAGGAGGGAAGAAGGGGGGAAATGCAACAGGAAGGGAGAGGAAAATGTGAGAGAGGGGGGAGAGACTCAAGAAGGCGATTTGCGGGGGAAGGGCTAGGGCAAGCGGGGAAAGGGGTGAGGACGGACAAGAGAAGTGCAGCGAAGGAGGGAGGGGGGATAAAAAGCAGGTGAGATAGTTGGTTTAAGAGTCATCTTGAGTGCAGAACGGGGGGAACTAGGCTACGAGAGTTGGACAGTGGCAACAAAAAGGGAGTTCACGCGATACTGCAACCAGGGAGTTAAGCGGACACAACAATAAAAAATGCCGAAGCTCGCAAAATGATTGGAAGAAGTTGTCAAACATTAAATATCAGGCAATTTACCGAATTGCATGAAAATTGTCTCGGATCACAATCTTTCCTCCCCGCCCTGGCTCCCCTTATCTTTTCCTATTTGGACAGCTGGACCTCCACGCGATAGCGTGGGAGTCGCATAATTTCTCACCCTTGTGGGGCGCCCCCTCCTTGATTTGCCTCTGGGGCAAAGGCCACCTCTCTCTGGTGCCTCTAAAAGTAAACTAGGCAAGAATTGCCTTTTCATTTTTCTATGCAGGTACTACATTAAACAGTGTTTGGGAGTCACTTTGTTCACAGATGCATCTGGTACATGCAACGACGAAATTTTGGTGCCATTGCTGAATGCCCCCAATGGCAGATCTCAACTTTGCCATCTCGGAGAGTTGGTGCTGGATTAACTTGAACTGGCTGAGAGAATAAATGTACGTCATGCTTACCCCAAACACCCCGTAAAATACCATTTTTCCCCTTGCGTTTGGTGTTACTAGTTCATATTGTGCTTGTTGATGACACCATGTTATCCCCTGAGGGTACCCTGATTGCAATATTTCTTGCTATATCCACTGATAAACACAATGACGTGGAGTTTGCTAGTCTACAACTTATCAAGCCTAGAATCTCTGGTTTTATCTTATCCATTGGAATTTTGATCAACATCATCAGGTCCGATAATCAGGTCTGATGTCATCCCAAGTAGGCCATCTGAGATTGAAACCGATGTCATTTTTTAAGGTGGTCAACAAGCAAGTGTAAAACACATTTTCATCCACTCATTTCATATGTAAGATACCATCTATGATCACAATGGTATAGATTGGTACCAGTCAATATCTATAATACCTGTACTCAAGACGTGTGCTCATCATCAGGCCACAGAAAAATGAAGACAAATTAAGATACCCTTGCATTTCGTTGCAAGCCAACATTTTTTTGTGCCGTCAGTCGGTCGCCAGTGTGCATGAAGGGAGTCATTTCATTATGTGTCCATACTATCAACTGCTTTTGCTTTGTATGTGAGTACCAAACAATACTTCAATCCTTGCCATACCCCCCCCCCCCCCCAAAGGAGGCCACAAGAAGTGTATTGTCAAAAAGTACATACAGGCATCTCGTTACCCAACCGCGCTTTTTCCAACAACTGACTGGGAAAGTTCATGTAGCGTACATCGATGGATTGACCTCGGCGTAAAGCAATGGATTAGCTTGATATCTCCCAGCTTCAACCCTCATTTCACTTTTTGTCTCATCCTGGCGTTTTTGATACTCAGTGAGTGCGTCTGCATATTCGTCTCTTGTAACCATTCCCCCCATGAATCCTTCCTTTACATTTTTCAGACTTCCCTCGTCCCCAGCTCTGGCCGCAATTATAAAGTGTCTGTACGCTCGTTGGTCATTGCCAGCATACCCCTCCATGGTTCCTAGATTACTCCTTGCGTTTACATTCCCACTCATGGCTGCAAGCTCCCAGTATTTTCTTTTTTTCTTGTCATCCCTTTCTACACCCCTTCCAAAGTAATATGCATTACCTAAGTTGTAGTATGCCTCGGCACATCCGAGTTCCCCTGCTCTATGTAATAACTCAGATGACCTTGCCATATCTTGAGGGAAATCCATCTCTCCCATGGCATGGTAGCGCGCAAGTGTCGCAATTGCATCAGCATTGCCCTTCTCCACTAGCACATTGATTTGTTTAAGTCTCTCTTCATCTGTCTTCGCGTCAACCTTTCTGCAGAATGCGCATACGCCTACTTTTTCAATTTCTTTGCCACTTCTGATTTCCTCTTTGAGCTGGGCGTGAATGCAACCATTGCAGAGTCGTTTTCCACAGCATGTTTTGAAAGATACTCCTATGTTGTTTGCAACAAGTGGCAGAGGCAGGTAGCATATAGGGCAATCTTCGTTTTGTGGAGGTTGTCTGAACAGCGCCTCGTCGTGTAATTCAGTGACACGCTTCTTGCATGCCTTTTTGTGTTGAGGACGATGTGCTATTTGACAATCCCGATTGCAATACTTCACCATTTTGCATGCGGTGCATGCTTTCAGGTTGACATTCTCCTCCTCGCCCTTGCCATTGCCCTTGCCACAGTTGGCGCAAATATCGGAAGGGGCATCTGGTATTGATAACATGGCAGACGTTGCAAATGGTTTCGGCTTGGCATTGGTGTCTTTGACTCCACAGTCCACGGACGGCCGATTTGCCGTTGCATTTCGTCGATGATGTTTGACTGCTGCGTTCTGCGTTGATATGAAAATGGTATTGAGCGATATTGGCGATATATTTTTGACGATGGTATTAAGCGATGCTTCAATAAAAATTATGAAGATAAATTTGTATTCTTATCGCCAAGATACAAGATCCTGATAGATCCTGACCGACAACACAGAACTCGACGGAACGAATAAAAAGGCAAACGGCGGCGCGCCCGGCCCAAGTAGACCTTAGACATCATGCAAACGATGCTCCGATCGGCGTCCTCGTTCGCGGCGACGCAGCTCGCCTCCTCTCGCCTCCGCCTCCTCTTCCCGGCGGCGACCGCGGCGGCGTCCCGCTCCGCCTGCCGTCCCATGACCGTCCTCTCCAAGGAATCGGGCATCGAGCACCGCAAGGAGAACTGGTCCGCGCGAAAGGCCGCGACCGGACGTCCCGTCTCCCCCCACGTCACCGTGTACTCATTTCCCGCCTGCGCCCTCTCGAGCATCACGACCCGCGTCACGGGGTGCATGCTGTCGTTCGGGGCCGCGGGGCTCGGCCTCGTGGAGCTCGCGGGGGGCGGGGGCGCGGCGGCGGAGTTGATGTCCTGCGTGGGGGGAGGCGCCGCGGCGGGGGGGTTCCTGGTGGCCGCGGGGACGAAGTTTGTCGTGGCCTTCCCGCTGTCGTATCATTTCTTGGGGGGATTGCGGCACATGGTGTGGGACGCCAAGCCGGAGATGCTGACGAATGTCGACGTGGAGCGGGCGAGCTACGCGCTCGTGGGGGCGAGTTTGCTGATGGGTGGTGCCGCCGCTGTTGTGTGAGGGGATGAGGGGGGATCAAAGATGTGTTTTTTGGCCGACGGCAGTTCGAAGTTGGAGGATATCTATGATAATTTTCGGGGCTTCAAGACGATTGGATGAACAATTTGTTCTACTTTGTAGTAGAAGGTAGAAACTGTCAATGGTTGAGGGCGTTGATGAAAGCAATGAAAATAGGGAGTTGATGGAAGAAACGCGGCGATTCCAGGATTGGTGTGAAAGCGAGGTGAAGGCCTGCATCATAACCGTTTACTAGGTTCTTGTTCATTATTATTGAGAACTCGACAGGTGCCATTGAAAATAATTTGGAGTTAATTGTGAACAAAACTGATAGATGTCTCTACCTTGGCCTGGCGGCTGGCGGGCCATCACTTGCCCTGCATACCAATTCGCACTTGCTAAAAAGCCAACATTGAATTTGCCTTCACCTTTGTAGAATTGTTATGGCTGGGGTGTGATGCCTGGGGACCAGGTGGGAAATAAATAGCTGCTAAATAATCAGGGGAAATCTACCGATCAGGATTCCTACCACGGATGAGTGTCTTTGTTCACATAGACATAACATTTTTCTGCTGAGTGTGTGTGTAACTGTCTTCCAGCGGGGACCGGCCGTTTTCATACTATGAGCTATCAGAGCTTGGGAACGTGTCGGCCCCGCCTAAGCTCTTTCCTTACTAGGGATAAAAATTATCTAAATGGGGCACACAACGCCCCTGCCTCCTCACCACCCGCCCCTCCCCCCAAGTTCACTCAAGTCTCTGAGGAGGCTGAATCGTCATTTGAGGGAAGTAAGTAAGTAAGTAAGTATTATCTTAGCTCGGGACGTTTATATTCTTCCATAAGAAGCCCATTTTGCTCCGCCGTTTCTCATAGTCCCCCAGATCCTCGTCCAGATCCATCTCCTGTTACAACTAAAAGCCATGATGGGGGGACCCTTGCTTCTGCCCTCCTTCCCTGCAGGCCACGAAGATTGGCCGTTCCACCACGTATGCCACAATGATTTGCTGGCGCGGGTTGGACGTACTCCTCCACAGACTGGAGACGGACACCCCCCAGTACGTGCTTTATTGCCGGGTATTCTCACTGGCCCCCATGGCGCCCGCATGGCCTGTGCTCAGCTGTCATTCTCCACGCTGCCCTCACATGAAAGCCCTCCAATCGCACCATAAGAGCAAGAGTAAGGCACCAAGACTCACTGCTGTAAAGCAGGACGTTCTGCATCACCGCTCGGTAAAGCACCCCCAATACCCTGGGAGAGGTTTGTTCCCCCCACAACACACGGCTCACCCGGGCCCAGCATTTGTGCACTTCACAAAGTTCGCCCGCTGTCTGGGCGTCATCTCCGTGCTGCAACAACAGATTCCCGAGGTACTTCAAGACCTCCACCCTCCCCAGCATGTCCCCACCAGCCGTGAACTGCTGGTGCAACGCCAGCACCGCCCTCTTCTGGGCCTCCGACCGGCGCCGTCGCTCACCGTTCTCCCGACACGTCTGCATCCCTGTGTGATCTCACCCCAATGCCTGCGGGTTGGTTTGCACCCAACAGATTTGACACTGCGGATACACACCTTCCCTGGGAATGGCCACCTTATCAAGAGGTTGGTGGGCGACAAAGTGGCAGTGTAGGATGAGCTTCGTGCTTACCTCTCCCGCACAGCTGTCGATGGGGCATCAAAATTTGCCGTCAATCAACTGGTGGGCCGTGAAGGTCCGGTTGGGCCGGTCCTCCAAGTAATTACCATCCAGCACCTTGGTCTGGAAAACATCATGAACATCTCTGCTTGCACTCTACCCGTCACGATCCGCAATCCTTTACCCCCTCCAAACTTACCATGCGAGCGTAAGAGGTAGAAGAGAGGCACACCCTAATCTTTCTTGACTCACAGATAACCCCCTCAATGTTCGGCGTGTTCGCCCGAAGAGGACCCACATGCTTGAACAGAGGGACCAAGAGGCTGATTGCCTCCTGGACGACCTCGGGGTCTGCCGAGGACAAGTAGACATTGTTGGCGTAAAACAAGGCCAAGAATGTCCCCACAAGCTTCACCATCTCTACCTTCAACCCTCGCTTCTCAACTTTGTCCCCAAAGAGTTCCCTGAGCCACTCCCGAACTGCAGCATCCACAATAATGTTGGAGAGTTTGGGAGAGAAGGGCCACCCTGAGTTACTCTTCATTAAGGCTTAGATTCATTCCAGAATTGCCTAGTGGTAAGTCAGAGCATGCACCTGTTTCTGTTGAGTAACTTGTTTGTACCTTGATTGCTTATATTTTGGATGGAGCTGTCAAGAATTGAGGTCTCCCCTGCCGAGTCCATCAAGGACGTGCTTGAGTGGGTTTCCAATTCTTTTGACAAGGCCGAATGAATCGATTTCGGTGAAGCCCTCGATAGGGTGAAATGGATGGACTAGGCCTGGGCAGGAAGTGACCTTTCTACGGCAGAAAGGAGGCAAAAGGTCGAGGCAAGTTGCAGCCCTCTAGCAAGCCAATGGTGAGAAGAGGGGTGATTCGTATTCCCTGCACACATATGTTGCACTAATGCTACCATACAAAGCCTCTGGCTTCACACGTGCTGTCTGCTTGAGGTATCTTCTGGTCATGTTGACAAAAGAAAAAGAACTGCCCAGGAAGTTCTCAAACAGGGCAAGAGAGAAGCGTCGACTAAAATCAACCGGCTTGTGATGCCAAATCTCAGGTGAACGGGTTGCCATATTTGAACTGAGACTCGTGTACGAGGCGTTCAAATAATTTTTCCCGGAGGACAAAGCCCCAAATGAGGATAATGATGATGGAAACAAAGCTAGTATGTTCCAAAGAATAACAAAAGCATCGGGATGAACATAGGTACGACGTTGCCCTCAAGGCCTACTTCGAGGTAGATTAAATCCTCGTAAAGGTGGGAGCAAACTTTGTGGACGATGCAGACGAGGATGGAAGACTACTCTCGTCCGGTTCGCTGTTTTGGAGCAATGTTTTTGTCTCTCGGGAATTTTTATACATACACAACCTGAATACCTAGGTAGGTACAGATCGTACTTCCCCCAACCCCCCATCACCATCCAACTAACAATGGCGTGTCTGCTTCTCATCACTGCGGCGGTCACTATGGTGATTGTGATGGTCCCATGGAACCACCGACCAGGGAATATTTCTACGGGAGATCCGTACAATCCATGACTCAATCGTGCTGGCTCATCAACAAAAATCTATTCCTACATAGCATTGGTACATAGAGCTAGATAAGGGTTAATTCGATGTTTTGCTGATTATCGCCATCAGCCGACCACAGCTAACAACCCTCTTGGTTTTCTTCACCATGACGTCCACTTTATCCCTACCGAAGGCGGACTACTACGGAAAATCCCCACCATAGCTTACTACGCCACACAGTGCTAATTGAGGCTCCTCTCACGACAAATCAATAGATGCTGGTCGCATAGTAAGCTATCGAGGGGATTTTGATAGCGGACCAACAAAGATAGCAGCCAATGGCGCTCGCCATCAGGACATTGCGAACGCCAAACCGCGGCTTACTATCCATCAGACACAACAAGAGATGCCTGCACGGCCTTCTCGTCGATGAAAGGGAGGGTGTGAGGTCATTGTGTCTCAGATCAGCAGCGAGATTGGGACAAGGAAACCTCCGCCATTTCTACTATGGTGGATCAGGCCGGAGGACACGAATGACGATGGAAAGATTGAGCTTAGTCCCAACCGTTATTAAATAAATATTTAATTGAAATAATTTTTTTGTTAAATAAGTTACATAAAAGACAAACTCTCTTAGAAGCATGCATGGCTTTCGCGAATTCTCAGCGCGCGTGCGATTCTGACATCAAAGTCCAATTGAATTCATACCAGAATTTTTGCTCTACAGGAGCGAGCACGATTGAGTCATGGATTGGAGTAGTCGTTTCTCATGGGCAATCTTTCGGGGGTTGAGTTCCGCCCAAACCCCCTAAAGGAAAAGCTACTATAAAGAAATGGGAGGAAACGGCGCCATCAAAGACCATGGCAACAGCCGGGTTTGACTGACGGAAACGGATGCAATAGTTACTGAATGTTAATCATAATACTATGAACGAATATATTACAGCCAGCTTTATCTTTAATTCCCCGTGGGGAAATGTTCCTGTTTTACTTACATTCAAATGTGCCGCGGGGAAATTAAAATCCCCGCAATACGTTTACTCCAAAATAATTTGTCATGATAAAGTTAAGCTCGACCGGTCCGCAATTTAAATATCCGATTGTCGTTGCACTGCTTGTGGAAGGGGAGGGCGCGTGTGGGTGAGGGCTCTATCGATATCGTAACTGCATTCATTTTTTCCCGAGCCGCCTGCCGCACGCGCGCAACCGGCGACAGGTCTCATTTTTCAGGTCAGTTGTTTTGTCGTCCTCATCGTTGTCTCCGTCCTTGTTGTTGTTGTCGTCCTCTCCGTCGTCCCCGCCGCTTTCCTCACTGTCTTCATCCTTGCCCTCGCCATCATCGTCCTCGCCGCCGTCGTCGTCATCCTCGCCGTTGTCGTCGCCGCTCGTCGCCGTCGTCCACGCTGTCGTCTTCCCCGCCGCCGTCGTCCTCGCCGCCCTTGCCGTCGTTGTTCTCACCGTCGTCTCGCCGCCCTCGCCGCCGTCGTCCTTGCCGTTGTCGTTCTCACCGTCAAAATTTGTTGGAAGGCCGCATTGGGACCAATCAAAACGGCCGCAAACACAATTCCCCTAATGGCTGCATTTTTTCTTCAAAGAAATAATAGTAAATAGTTATGCTGGGGGTATAGCCTCTAGAATGCTGCTCCAAATACATGTCTTCTAATAATCCAACCATGCTATAAGGAGATTGAGAAAAATGAACAATCAAGATATAGGTATTACTATTTGCCTCTTATAATGGATTGTAGGGGGAGCTTTGTGATGTAAAGTGTTATTTTATTTATAAATGGAAAGTGTAAGATTAGGGGATTCAAAATATCCATGTTTCTTAGTCTCACATGGAAATGAAACTAAATTGAAACGATGTATCTTTGTTCCTACTCCGAAACTTTGCTTTTTAGCAAAGTACACCCATTGATTACATATAATGTTTTTATTGATGGCATGTAATACTAAAATGCCATGTGATAATAGCAGAGTTCTTTTAACCATATATCATTAACAAAGAGAAGGGATGGTTTGTTCCCATCTGAAAGAGATTTTGTCTCTTGTTTTAATATCTATCCATCATCTATGTCTTGTATCCCCTCAATATCAATATAAATTAATAATATTGAAAAATGAGCCCTCACTCTAAGCTCAACTCTAGCTATTCTCTCTATATCCGAGAAGTGAATGTGACATAGATGGTAACAGGCAAGCAAAACAAGCATATTGACTGTAGGACAATGATGAAAAATGGGTTCTGCCGACAAAGATGCTAGTCAGGTGCATGTAAGATGCTTCAAATCACAGTCTAATAATTTTATTTTGCTGGGAAAGTATTGGTCCCTGGACCACACTAGTTAAAACTGCAACTCTCCTTTATTGGCCATGCACCCCCCCACTTCTCCTGTAATACAAGTAGCAAAGAAAAAAGAGTAATATTAAAAGTGAAGTTAGGGGTTAGGGGCTATGTCTGCATTTGCCTCCCCCTTTCCTCCTTGTCCCAGCCCCTCCAAAATAAAGATGATGGATAAAACTAAACATTATTTTAGTTGAGAAACAGAGCCTGGGAGAGGGGGGAGATTCGGCCAAAAAAAATCCCAACAATCCCCCTTTTCCTCGCGTCTGTTCCCCTCGGCGCCCCGGCTGTTCCCCTCGGGGCGCCCGGCTTTGGTGCAGACGGCGCCAGGCCCGCGGCGATGGGAAGGAAGGGTCGATGGGAAGAAAGGGTGGGTCGATGGGAAGGAAGGGTCGTCCCCCCAACCTTGGTCTTGGTTCTCCCTAGCAACCTGCAGGGCAAATAAAAATGAAATTGTTAGTCTCATTTACACAAATGACAAAATAGAAAACACATCTCCTTACCGTTACCCCACCCCTGCTGCGGCGATGGGAAGGAAGGGTCGCCCCCCCCAGCCTTGGTCTTGGTTCTCCTTAGCAACCTGCAGGGCAAATAGAAATGAAATTGTTAGTCTCATTTACAAAAATGACAAAATAGAAAACACATCTCCTTACCGTTACCCCTCCTCTTCACCCCTCGTCCTCCTTCTGCGTCTGCTCCGCCCCTGCTGCCCCCCCCCCACCCGTTCTGCTTGCAGGCCAAAACCTTCCCCCCTCCTTTTGCCTGCAGGACAAATAGAAAC
>JALLPA010000798.1:0-14414 GCA_036939895.1 Thalassiosira exigua
TTCTGGCCAATCCTTGGGCAGAGCTGATTTACGCAGAAACCCCCTCGGATTAATGACTTTGGGAGAAGCGAAGGTATGTCTCCAGGGAGTTGGTCACTTGGGTGTAAACTTGTCTCATGGGTAGGCCCGGGAGCGCGCCCTTAGCCTTCTCGAATTTCCTCCATCTGTTGATCATCTCAATGGCCATGGGGTCCACTTCGTTGTTGGTTGATGTGGTGGTGGCCCCCCGGCGGGGGGAGCGCCGTAGGCTGTAGTCTTCTGGCTTGACCCCCTTGTTGAAAACTGAAGGCTTGGACTTCATGGCTTTCTCAACATAGTATCTGAAGGTCGGGTCGTGGTCAGATATACGTGCCCTTGACCCGTCCTCGCGAGCAAGCAGATATCCTTTCACTTTCCCTTCGTACACCACCCTCCGGACTAGGACCCTGCTGACCCAGGGGCGGACGGGTATGAGACTCTTTCCCATGTCCGCTATTGGTAGCATATGCCACCTCGCATCGTTCTCCTTCTTGAACCTCCCGCGTAGGGTGATCATTATGTAGGGTGTCCTAGGATGTTGGCTGGTCTCGTCCCAATACTCGATGAGGCCCTCTATGACGATCATAGGGGTTTCCTCTCCTCTCAAGGACACCATGAAAGATATCACGAGGTATGCCATTGCCTCCTCTATCTGCTTCCTTTCTCCTTCATCGTTTGACGCGTTCCAATCCTTCTCCGCAAGCTCCAGTATTTCCATTAGTTGCTCCACCGTAAGGGCTTCGTTTTGAAGCCTCACGATTCCCATCCGACGTCGAGCTCCGAGGAGGAACCTAGGGAACCACCTTGAACTGGTGGGGGACGTGGATGTGAATAGCTTGCCTTCATAGCCTGCCAGTACCTTCTCCGTCCCCGAAGATTCACCCGCCTCGTGCGCATTGGAGTACCAGGTTCGTGTCTTCCGCATGGAGTCATATTGTAGGTGGTTGGCGTACCTCCCAGCCCTCCTGGAGGCGTCTAGGGTAAACAGCGCCGGTATCATCCCCACCCTGTCCTCTAGCTTGTCATTGCCCAGAGTGGGCATGGGGTCAGCGATGCTGAGCCGAGACATCGCATTTCTATAGTCCAATTTCATACGACCCAGGTTTCCTCCCACGGTCGACGACTCCCTGCTCCACATGGCATCCAGGTTGGCTCTCCTGATGCACATAAGCGTGTACTTGTCCCTGGGGGAGGTCCAGTCTGGGGTTCTCTTATTGATGTTCCTGAAATGGCAGAGATCACACTCGAACGGGATTCCCATCAGGTGATCTCCGTTTCTTCCGTGCCTGAACCTGGTCGCCAGCTTCTCCTCCGTCTCTAGATCCTCGTACTCTTCGTCTTCGGGGAGAACGGTTTGGATTGGAAACGGGTCGTCCGGGTACTGCCTGTAGCATTCCCCACACCAGGCCGCTAGACACGGGCGGAAATGCTCTCGTTCTTTTAAGAAATTCGAACAGAAGATTCCTGCTCCAGCTCTCCGGACCTTTCCACAGACTAGGCATGCTCCCACCCAGGTCATAAAATTTCCTGCGTCCATGCTCGTCTGGGTGCTTGAACTGGGCGACCAGCTTGCTGCTAAGTTCGTTAGCTTCCTCTGATCCGCGCACTTTCCATGGTCCCCTGTACATCGGAACGTGAGCGATGGGGAGAACGATAAGAATGTACAAGTGTTCATGCATCGAGGCTGGCCAAAAGGGGGCTCCAGCCCGAACGTGAAAAGAGACGTCCGCGTCTTTCCCCAGCGCTTTCCTCCAGAGATGAGTCATAAGCCGCGGCACAGCAAACACATGAGGTATGTGGGGATACGCCACGTGATCCTCGTTGAACAACTCAACCACCGTTTCCATAGCTGCCGGGGGGGGGCACCAAAACTTCGAGTCTTCAATCTTGTGGAGCAAGAACCAATCGTCAGGGCTGAGGAGACGGAGGGGCCTCGCCCCCCAGGGTTTACCGGGAGAGTCCTCCCACCACGACCTCACCCACTGCTCTACTCTGCCTTGGGATCTGGAGTTCGCGTCTTCGTCGAATGGGAGAAACTTGAGAGGGTTCTCTCCTCGCATGACCCCTTCCATGAAGTCTCCCCTTGATATGCCGTCGAAGCCTGACCACTTCATCCTGGTTCCGGAGCCGTGTATGGCGTGAACTATCGAACGAGTTCGCATCTCAACCGTCCTTATTCCGAATACTATCTCGTTGAAATCAGGGGAGGTGGAGTGTCCCTTGTAGAAGGTTCCCTCGAAGACCTGGTTGTCTGTTATCAAGAAAACCTCCGCGTCTTCCAGGCGTCCCTCCTCCTCCATCTCGAGAAAGCGGGATCCCATATTCTTTGCTTCTTTCCAGTTAGACGTCATGTCATGCGCCTCCACGCTCCAGTTTCCCGCTTGGTAGTGGAGACCACGATCATCCCAGACTCCACTACCCCGCGCCGTCCCGCTAGCGTCTCCCATGAGGTACAACACCAATACCCTGCGGGTGGAACGGCACGTTGTCTCAGCTGGCTCTGCCTCACTCGTGAACCTCAGTAAAAAGTCTACATCCGATCTCAGTCGTGGAACCGGCTCCACCAACTCTGGTGCCCCCTCATCCATTAAGGCCCCCAGTTGGTCGGGTGTGAGGTCTATCCACTCTTCTCTTCCTGCATACCATATGTGTGCCATCTTCGCGTCGTCAGTCCATCCTTCTCCGTTTTGT
This sequence comes from Thalassiosira exigua, assembly GCA_036939895.1. Taxonomy (NCBI): domain Eukaryota; phylum Bacillariophyta; class Thalassiosirophyceae; order Thalassiosirales; family Thalassiosiraceae; genus Thalassiosira; species Thalassiosira exigua. The sequence goes on from JALLPA010000798.1 coordinate 2,710, forward strand.
CCTGGCCTCCACGAGTCTATCGTCTGATGGAGCCCTTTTAAATAAGACGGCATCCACCGGTATGTTCTCGATACGTAGACCAGGTATCCCCTTATTTGCTCCAGTCTCTTGTGCACGATATGCCCCTGCTGAATCATGGAGTCGATCTCCTGCACCAACTCCCTCGTCTTCTCCCACTTGGTCTGAGTAACTGTTGCTTTGACCGCGTCGTCCGATAGAACGACAGACCCTGCCCAGGGCCCCGGTCGCGTCGTGGGTTTGGTCCTCTTCCTGGAGGCGTCTTGAATGCCCAAACTGTTCAACACCGAGCAGAACCTTCGCGCTGCCATCCAACATTCGAGCTTGCACCATCCCGTGATGCGTCCATCATCTACGTACACGTACACTTCGCAGGCCAGATGCCCATCCCGTCGGATCTTCATCACCCATGGGAGGGTGGAGTTGTAAGAGCCTGAGCCGGGAAGATTCAGGACAACCTCGTGCCACCGGAAAGGGTTTCGAGGATCCTCCTTTTCTCCGTAGGCTACGTGCTTGCTAATCACAGCCGACTGGATGGATCGACAGGGGGAGTCTCGGAGACCCATGAAGTTTCTCGCCCAGCGTTCCCATGGTGACGAGCGCTTCATTTCCCACAGCTCCCTTTCTCCTGCTTTGTTCCGCATGAATGTTACATCTACTCCGGCGAACTCCCTCATCTGGGGGTGAAGAGGGAAGCACAGGAACATTTCTCCCATGTCCATATCGCACATATGATACCCAGGGAGGATGCTCCTCAATGTGTGTGAGACTGTAGGTAGTCCGAAGTGGGGCACGAAGATAACGTCGTTCAGGCCACAGGGCGTCCCATTGTATACCATGCGGATGTCGTCCTTCCCTTTGGGGACGCATAACATGTGGGTAAGGGAGCGTACAAGACCTGGCTCTATATAGAGCCGCTCCCGGACTTTCAGAACCTTGGCCTTCATTTTTAGCGTAGTCTCCGAGTCCTTGCCCGGCGGTTGGGGCTTTCTATAGGTCGGGAGCTCCCCCGTGAGGTAATGTGGCTGACCTTCCATGGCCCAGCGCCTGTACCGCGGGGGCCATCTCCAGAAGAACAGCGTAGAGCCCAAGTTCCACTCCCACCAAGTGGCTCCTTCAGCTCTCCGGATGCAGTCCCCCGCTACCGACACCTGAGAGCCAAAGTGACTGTTCCGCCACCTGTGCCAGTCCATGTAGTGTCGACGCCCCGTCTCGTTCCACCGGTAGATCCAGTCGAAGATGTAAGGGGGACGCTTATCTCCGCATCGGCGCCCTGTCTCTGCCGTGACCGTTACCCAAAGATGGGCTAGTCTGCAGAGCTTGGGACAAAGGGCGTGGCCTCTCGATCCAGCACCGTGATTGGAGCGAACCCAGCTTCGAAGGAGCCATCGCCTCCAAAGCCGCATGAAGCCCACTTGGAAAAGGCACAGAGCCTCCCTCCATTGCTGGGGTAGGTAGAGGCCGGCTACCTCTGGATCAGACTTGCACGACAGCAGGTAAATCTTGTCCCATAATACGACCGGCACCTTTGCGTCGTCTGCCTTCTGTTCATCCTGTTTGATTCGCCCGTCCTCCTTATCGTCGTCAGCCCCTGCCGCGTCTAATTCCATTAGCAAGGCGTCGTAGAACGCGTCCCGGTCCCCTGGTTCCGGGAGCGAGGGCTGGAGAACAAAGGGGGTAGGGCGCGGAAACTGCTCGCTCTGGGAGCACCACCCCCCCCCGGAGACAACCCGAGAGAAGGTAATCAGCACCCAAAAGGAGCACCTTTCCAGGCACTGATCCCGTAAAGGAGGGAGGGAGGTCATGGGCCGCGTGCCGTTTGGCCCAATCCAAGGCCAACAGCGGGACGTCCCACAGGCCTCCCAATTCTGTTACTGTTAAGCGCCGACTCCCCCAGGGAGGACGGTTAAAAACGCATCCCACCCTCACGGAAGACTTGAGGCGGCCCGACGGGAAGACCCCAAAGGGGGACACATCCGTGCTGACGTACGAGACCGTCGGAGACGCCTCCCCCGGGGCAGGGGGAGCAGGCGCCTCCCTGGCCGAGTTCACCGGGTCGACCACCCCCATGAGAGGGGCCCACGGCTGCCGGGGAAGCGGAGCCCGGAGTGGATCCTCGCAAATCTCGGACACGGGCACCAAGAAGAGGAGGGAGGACACCCCGTCCGTGCTGCCTCCCACATCTGCATGTGCAAACGACCTGAAGAACCCGACCCAGCCGGCAGGGGCAGACCAACTGCCATCCGCCACCCCTGCGATGACATGAGGGGTCGAGACAGACGCCCAGTATGTGGATTTGCCGCGGTAGATCTCATACACCCCCCTGTCCCAGAGGGCCAGACCAACCCCGTCCGAGGGGGGTCGCCCATCCAGGCGGGTATCAGGGAAGTGATCTACCATGCAGGCTCGGAAAGAAGCGGGGGATCGTGGGAGGCTAGCCCATTCAACCGAGAAACCGAGGGCCTCCCCCGCAAACATCCACAAGCCCGGGGAGGCAAGCCGCACTATACACCGACCCCTGCGACCCCGGAAGGGGATGTAACCCTCCACAAGGCCAGAGAGAGAGCCAGAGGGTCACTCCGTACTGCGCCCCGGCCAGTCCAGAGAGTCGGGTCACTCCCGGCGGTAGCCGAGGAAGCAGAGTCCGCCCCACCCCACGGGTAGAGGCCCCGGGGGGGCCGGGCACCCAGGTCAAGAAGCCCCGGGCGCGGGCAGGGAGGATGTGGGCGGTGAAGTGTATGAAGAGTATGAAGGGACGTTGAGGGAGATAGGATAGTAAACATAGACATCGAGAACGGGGACACGGAAGGCTGAGGCCGGGGGACAGGAGGTAGTCATTCCAACTCGGCGACCCCCCCACCATTGCCGCCGGCGTTGTCGCCGCCCCCGCCCCGATTTCCCCGGTTGCGGCGGTTGCGAGGCCCGCGGCCAACGTCGTCATCATCCCTGTTATTTTTGTAGTTGTTGCGTGGCTTCTCTCCAAGTTTGCGACCTTGCTGGTCAAGGCGTCCACTGACCGCTTGAGGGAGGCCACCTCCCCAGATGCCCTATTCGCCGCGGCCTGGGCGTCGAGAGACTGTGAGCAGGCCGACCGAGCCACGTCGCGGACGGAAGTCACATCGGCCTTGGCCGCAGTGGTCTCGAACAAGTGCATCAGCAACTTCGGGTAGAACTTGGGATGTTTGTAGAATTGGTAGCGTGTGAAGTCCGCCATGACCTGATGACCCAGAAGGACCCCGTGGAGATAGATCTGATTCTCCTGGCCCTTGTGGTGGCACCCGTGCTCCGCGTACACCCTCCTCAGGCGAAGCTCCTTGAAGAGGACCCGAAGGAGGGTGGTCACAATCTTCCAACAACCAGCCTTAGCATCCTTGGAAACCGACGTTTCCGATCCGTACCCCTTCACAAGGAGGTTCCTGTAGAGGGATTGCATGCACGCGTCCAGTGCGTGGAAAAAATCCATGGTGACCCGCACCAATTCCCGGCAGAGGGACTGCGCGATCCCGTAACCGTCCAGGACCCTATCAATCCGACTCAAGAAGGATTGCTGCTGTATCTCAAGGGACTGTCGGATCCTATTTCTGGTCCCGTTGGTGCCATCGCCCGCATCCCATTCCAACGCAGTGCGCAGGGCATTGAAATGGTGAGCGCCGTCCCGTCCCTCCTTAGGCCCCGCGAATATGGAGGGTTCCTGGGTTAGAAAGGAATGGACTACCAGCGACTGCTCCTTGGACCGCCCCGTTTTGGTGCTGTGGATCTCCGCACGTTCGAGATCCTCCGTGTAGGTGACCACATCCGAGCACGAGGCTAAGGCCACATTAATGTCCATGAAGCATTCATAGACCGAGGTGCCAGGCAAATTTTCGGCGCAGAAAGTGGCCACATCATCGGGGCCCTCAAAGTTTCCAGCGCACGTCTTGACGCCCCCGCCCAGGGTGATTTGCTTGAGCCGGGCAAGGTCGGCCTTCTGTTGACCGATGGCCTCGTCAAACACACTCCGCGGTACCCCAGGAGATGGGGCCCCTGCTCCCCCCGTCCCAGAGGCCTTGCTGGTGCCAACCTCGGTGCACAGTTGCGTGATCAGGACAAGTGCCTCATGGAGACCGGATTCCACGGCCGCTGACGTTTCCGAGGCCTCCCTACTCTTCCTAGTCATGTCAGCCAGGTCCAAGCCACCCATGGTGTTGGTGAAGGCGGTTAAGGAGGACTTCGCCAAGTCCGTCGTAGTCTTGGCAGCGGCCACCCTTCCCTCAACCGTGTCCAAGCGTGTGATCAGGCCACGTGTGACGTCCTCGCTCTCATTCAAACGGAGGGCGTCCCGTCGCACCATAGCCGGGATCGTGGGTGCCGCGGGGGAGTCCCCTCGTGCAAGCTCCGACACCCGCTCCCCGTGTTCATCCACATAGCGCCGGAGTGCCAAGACAGCTCCCCAGACCGTAGTGTGGTCCGCCGGAGCAGTGCCAACGACTGAAGCCAGAACGGTGGCCTCTGCCGCCAGACCCTTCAGAGTCTGGGCGAGGTCGGCCCAACGGCGACCCTGGGCGGCGGCGAAGAGCGAAAGTTCAGGACTGTCGTAATCTGGCTCCCGGAGCCCCCCCGCGTCATCCGCCAGACGACGAGCTGCCTTGTGAGGGGTGCGGAAAGGAACGGAGGTGTGAAAGCGGACGAAATCTCTCACGTCCTCAGCTGCGTCCGCAAAGTCGGCCTTGAGATCCCCCGGGTCGCCGCCTCCCGTGGCCCCCCTGCTGACCGACGAGATGATGGGAATCCAGCTGTCCTTCGAGTAGGCGTTGTCCTTCACCGTCTGGAACACGTCGCTACCCTCCCCCGCGGCGAGGGGGACAAAGGGGTAACGATACAAGTGAATGTCGGACTTCTTCAAGAACCAGCCTGCTTCGATGCCGACAGGCTTCTTGTGCCCCTTGATGCCGCAGTCCTCAGCAAGACGACCGCACATCAAGACACCATCCCTGCCGACCTCGGCGCAACACAGGTCCCCAGCAGAGGGGTCTACCTCAACCAGCGTCAACAAAGCGCCGTCGGTTCCTGAGGGAAGTTTGGGTGGCGCCTCCTCTTCGAGGACCGTCTCCGGCTTGACCATGGCCAAACCTGTGAAGTAGTCCCGAGTAGATGGCAACCCTGATTCCATGGCCAAAGGGGAGATGACGTCCTTGCGGTCGCCCCCGTCCTGCAGGTTCATACGAACCGGGGCCGGGGAGGTATAGGCAGAAATGAGCCCCTTGGCTCGAGCAGCGATTCTGTCGGCGACTCCCAAAGGCCCCTCGCCCAAGGGGACCGAGCTGAGAATGCTGATCCCCTCCATGGCCGAGTCATCGTCAATACCTGCAAGAGGGCCCGTCACGTCCGGAGTGCACGACAGAAAAGGTTAAGGTGTTATCCTAGAACTGGCCCCAGCGGGGCCGAACTCGACCAGGACCAAAAGTGACCCAAAAATTCCCGATAACGCGGACTGCCGTGCGCTGGCGAATGCGATGCAGACGCCACATGCGCATGTTGCGGTCCCACGTCCGACGCTCCCGTTTCCAGATGTGACCGAGACGCAATGAGAGCAGGCGCCCTGCGGCCCGCCTCCTGATTCGTGAGAGTCGCATAAGCCGCACCACTTCGTCCCAACGTGGGCGGTTATCCCTGAATAGGCAAACGAAGCTATCCCACACAATCCGCCCCCCCCCTGGACTCTCGGATTCGTTCGGGGTAGACCCGGAGGGGCACCAGGCTCGTGAGGGGGAGGATCGGCGGACATCCAACCCCCAGCCACCCCACATTCCTCCAGTGTGAAATCTGGAGGAAGAGAAACGCATCTCGAACCGGCAAGAAGAGACTTGGATGGATCCGTCGGAACAGAGGTGGAGGTGTGTGCATGAGTCGAGGCGGGAAGGATGAAGGTACGGGCAGCCTGGCAAGGACTGGGTCGGGCTCGCGAGTGCTGAGACCCCAGAGCCATTCCTCTTGCTCCCAGAGTAGATGGCGAGTCTCCCTCCAGGAGGGGAGTTCCTGTCCTTGGGGGGCCAGATCCATCTCGTGCAGCCGCTCGTAGGCCGCNCTTGGGGGGCCAGATCCATCTCGTGCAGCCGCTCGTAGGCCGCCACCGGGTCCTCCTGGGGGGAGGCCTCCGGCCTGAGCGCCCACCGCATACGGAGAAAGCGCTTGGCTTCCCGAAACAGCAGCGCCCGTCCGTCCCCTTCTTGGATTAACTCGTCGGCAGCCGCTACCGCTACCGAGTAGACCGGCATGCCCCGCAGCTGCAATCGAGGGCGCCCATCCCCCCGGCTGTACTCCTCTAGGGGAGGGAGACGGAGGACGAGGTTCCCGTCCCGTCGCAAAGCTCGGTACAGTCCCCTGGCATAATGTGAGCGAGTACGCATCACCGCGGGGAAGAGGCCACTCCTCAGGCCATCCAAAAGCCCAGTCCAGGATTCGCTCGAGGTAGACCCGGAGGGGCACCAGGCTCGTGAGCGGGAGGATCGGCGGACATCCAACCCCCAGCCACCCCACATTCCTCCAGCGTGAAATCTGGAGGAAGAGAAACGCATCCCGAACCGGCAGGAAGAGACTTGGATGGATCCGTCGGAACAGAAGTGGAGGTGTGTGCATGAGCCGAGGCGGGAAGGATGAAGGCACGGGCAGCCTGGCAAGGACTGGGTCGGGCTCGCGAGTGCTGAGACCCCAGAGCCATTCCTCTTGCTCCCAGAGTAGATGGCGAGTCTCCCTCCAGGAGGGGAGTTCCTGTCCTTGGGGGGCCAGATCCATCTCGTGCAGCCGCTCGTAGGCCGCCACCGGGTCCTCATGGGGGGAGGCCCCCGGCCTGAGCGCCCACCGCATGCGGAGAAAGCGAATGGCTTCCCAAAACAGCAGCGCCCGTACGTCCCCTTCTTGGATTAACTCGTCGGCAGCCGCTACCAAGTAGACCGGCATGCCCCGCAGCTGCGATCGAGGGCGCCCATCCCCTCGGCCGCACTCCTCTGGGGGAGGGAGACGGAGGACGGGGTTCCCGTCCCGTCGTAGAGCTCGGTACAGTCCCCTGGCATGATGCGAGCGAGTACGCCTCACCGCGGGGAAGAGGCCACTCCTCAGGCCATCCAAAAGCCCCTCGTGGCCCGCGGGCCCCCGCCCTTCATTGAGAGAGAGGAGGAGGGACCTGAATCTTTCTTGACTGGCTTCCTGACTGCGGATGAAGTCGTCGAGTTCGTCGTCCAGTTCTGTCGTTTGCAACGGCGGAGAGCCGTCGTGTACTGGGGAGAGTCCGCGACGTACTAGGCCAGGATGAGCGTTCGTGAGCATTCGTCCAAGCTCCCAGACAGCCCCAGGAGTGGACTCAACGATGAATAGAGGGGGCGACGGGCGGTCGAAGAAAGGATGGTACCTGGGCTCCTCCGAGGGGGTATCCCCCACCTCGTACGGGTATGGGCCTGGCCACTTGTAGTCCGCCCACGCCGGGTACCTTTCCCGCCTCTGGTAGATCCTGATGGGGCCCTCCTCTGCGACCCCCACTAGACCCAAAGCCGCTGCAAGATTCACCTGGTCCACTCGCTCGGCAAAGTGTCGCCCAGAAGCGTGGAAACGCGTCCGCACCTCGCCCCTCGTGGGGTTGACCTCGTCCCGGTAGAGCGCAAGGTGCCCTCTCGCCCAGACGTGGGCCAAGCTGTCGCTCCTCGGCGATAGCAGATCGGCCTCAAAAGCGAGTTCTTGGGGGATCCAATGTCATTCCACATCGAAGACCACGATCCCGTCATCCAAGCCGTCTCGGGTGTGCTCGCGGCGGGAGGAGCCTGCCGAGGACCAGCTGTCGGAACTTGGAACTGTGGATCTGACTGAGTGGTCGTCTCTTGCTCGGGGGTTGTTCTATTCGAAAAACGTGCCTTGGAACGGAACGCCCGACGCCCTGTCTTCGGCTCGCCCGATGAGGGGGGTGTCCCCCGATCTTGATATCCCTGATGCAAAAGTGGCTCCTCGTGCCTCGAACCACTCGTGTAAGTCGGTCGACCCCGGCTGGGGGTCGGCGCGAGGAGGGGGGGAATACCCCGTCAGGTGGGCGAGAGCGTCCATCCCCCTCCTGCCGCTCTGGTCGGCGGATATGTCCGGGTGCAAGGCCCACCCGTGCCTAGACTCTCCCACGGTGAGCTCTAGGAGCGACTGCCCCGCAGCCCGGTCTAACAAGGCCTGACCCATCGCGAGGAGTCCCTGCAGGGGTGAGGTGTGGGAGCCCTGCGGAGCTTGGATCCACTCGACCCCCCCTCCTCTGACCGAGGCGAGACGATCCTCCTCGTCCGAAGAGGAGATGCCATCCGAATCCAATGTCCACCACGTCCCTGTGCAGCTGTGATTGGGTTCTCCGTACTCCCGTATCCACACCCCGCAGAGATGGCAGCGAGTGATGGCGTAGCTCCTGCTGCCCGGTGATGAGTGCTCCGAGTCTTCGCGGCTGAGGCTGAGGCCAGCGGCGGCCCCAGGGCTCGACTCCGAGCGAAACCCTGCCGCCCCTTCCGGTGAGGCGTGGGATCCTTCGTGCGTCGCGAGGGCGATTCGTAGGCTCCGGCGGACGGCGGGTCCCCTGTGCTCCTCGGGGACGGCCTCGATGGCCATGGCTGCGCCCCCCTCTCGGCCTGCGGAGGCGGCCGCTGCTGGGGGACGGTCCCGTCGGGGCGAGGGTGCTTGGAAGGCAGATGCCGTCGAACATGAGGGGTAGCCCTCCCCTTTGCGGGCTCGATTTCCCTGGGGAGCTAGCGAGGGCCCCCCAGCGTGCAGGGCCCGTCCTTGATCAGGGGCAGGGGCGTTCAGCTCCGAGGAGGCTTCCTCGCCCCTCGCGGCCGCTGCTGTCGCCAGGCGAGAGCTTCGCCGCAGTGGGGCCCCCTCCACCACAGGAAGTGACGTGCGAGAGGAGAGGCCCCCTTCCCCGAGATCTTGACTCCTTGGCTGGGCGAGCAACTCGCCCCCGTGGCGCTCTTCGCTCGCGTGGTCGCTTGCGTGGTTGCGGCGCGGGAGGGCGCCCCCCGATGAGTCTTGGCCCGAGGTCTCGCTGATGGCATGACGAAGCTCTCGGTGTCGGAGGACCGCTTGATGGGCGAGGCTCGTACGTCGGCTCCCGCCGGCCCCGTGAAGTCTGAGCCGGATGCTCGTTCTCGTCGTACTCCCGGAGGTTCCTTCCCCCCCGAGAGAGAGTCCGCCGGGGGCTCCGGGCTCGGCAAGGGAGTCCTGTCCGCTACGATGGCTCGATCGCGTCGCACGGAAGAGGCGGTGGCGTCCACGAAGCATCCCCCGAAAGCTCGACCGTTCATCTTCTGAGGGCGGATCCGAGGTCGACTCTTGTGCTTGAAGAAGGGTGCTAGCGGCTCGCCCCGGGCCGGCTGTCGAAGGAGGCCGGTCCGGTCAAGGCGGGAGATGTAGGTTGCTTGCGTCGTCCTCCGAAGGAAGCCCCCCCCCCGGGTGAAGGCCGAACGAGATTCCCCCCCCATGGCTCCGTCCGCACACAACTCAAGGATCGCGCCCCCTCCGCCCCCAAAATTCACGGCGGAGGGGGCGCGTGGAAGAGGTTCGTGGGTCGGGGTCGACCCGCGAACACGGGGGGGGTGATGGCAGTCATCCCCCCCACCCCCCCAAAAAAAATCAGCCGACCGAACTCCTCCCGGGCTCGAGAACTCACCTCCACGGGCCTGAAAATCCCCCCCGTAAGCAACTGCGGGCCGGGCCCCGTCGAGCTCGGAAGCGTCACCGGACGCGCCTGCCGAGAAGGTCCAGGAACCATCGGTGACGGTTCCGCGCGGGGGGAGCGGCCCCCCCCCCGCCCGCGGCCGGAGCCGCGGACGAGGTGGGGCCGCCCCCGCGCGAAGCGGACACGCTAGCGTGAGCAGCACGGGCGCTCACAAGGGCCGCGGCGAGGCGGCCCGTGGGGGAACCGTCGTGGGTGGAGAAGGAACCGAGAGGCATGGTGGCGAAGGTGGCGGCGAAGGTGGCGGCGGGGACGGCGACGGAGGCGGAGACGGCGGCGACGAAGGCGACGACGGCGGCTGTGTGAGGGCGGAGGACCTCAGCAAAAGTGAGGGGGGGAGCCCGTGGAGGCGAGGAGGCAAAGCGGAGGAGGGGGGAGGAGGCCGAAGGACACGGCCTCCCGTACCATGATAAAAAAAGAAGAGGCACGACGGGGTCGCGGCTTCTCCGGCCACGCGGTAGCTCACCGCCCGGCAACAGAAGCAGGCGACCCCGATCCCCAAACGGAGCGGCGATTTGAGCTTTTTATGCGCATGCGTTCGGCTCAAATTTTGCGCGCGCGATAAGCTTACCGCCCGGCAACAGAAGCAGGCGACCCCGATCCCCAAACGGAACGGCGATTTGAGCTTTTTATGCGCATGCGTTCGGCTCAAATTTTGCGCGCGCGATTCCGTTTGATTGCGCAAATTTTCAACTTTCTTTCATCGGCTGAAAGTTGGGCAGTGAAATTTTCCACTTCTCGAATTTCGGCTTGTTCTCAAATTTTAGGCCAGGGAAATTTCCAAGCTTCGTAGATCGACGTTTCCTCCTTCTGTACCAGCTTCACTTGAGATGTTCGGAGAGTCGTTTGGCTTCGGGTCCGCCTGCGCTCCGGGCTCCGGTCTTGGTCTCGCACAGGTCGATCTCAGTGCTCACTTGAACCGCAGCGCTACGAAGAAGGATGACCTTGGCGTCCACTTGGGTAGCTAGAGAGGCCAAGTGGTATTCACAAAGGATTCGAGACGAATGATTGAAGTGCAGAGGTGTGACGAAAACGATTCAGACGATTTTATTCTACACGTAGGTACCATACCATAGTTAACTCCAAGCCACGCGCTCAAATAGAGGTTGAAAGAGCAGCGGGCGCTCTCCTCTCTCCTCTTGAATCAAAAAGCTTTTTGATTCAAGGCTCTCCTGGGTCCTGGGCATCCCAAATCCCAAGGAGAGCGCTCGCTGCGATGCTCTGACCTCAACTGGTCGATCTCGGCACTCTGCCCAAATTTATTGGGGGGGGGCATAAGTAATAATAAGTATGTAAGTCAATGCCAAGTAGGTTGATGAGGCGGACAGACCGTGATTTGGTCGGACCACCAAAATCGTAGCTAATCGCTCGCAGCAAGCTCGCAGAGCTCATAGTAAGATTTGATCGTCGAACCAACATCACTCCGGCTCGCCTCTACAGGTGTGCGCCCTTTACGGGCTCGGACCGGCGGCTACGCCGCCTAGGACCGTCGCCCTCCTCTCCTTTATCATGGGGGGCGTCGCCGGCCCGTTCCGCCGGCTCCGAGCACTTCCTCCTGCGCCAGTCAGCCCATTCTATCCTTCGTCGTCGTCACCAACCCCTTGCCCCAACCCGGCACGCGCATCCATCTCCCGCTTCTGCCTGGACATCCCGTCCCCGCTGTCTCTTCTTCATCTCCCACCGGCTTCATCTCCCGATCGATGGCGTCGTCGTGCAGTGGCAGGGTCCCATCGCGACCCGCTGCACACCACGTTCGAGCGACCGACTCGCAGCAGACTCCCTCGCCGTGCCTGCACCCATCCTGGAAGACAATAGCCTTCCTGGGCCGTCAACTCTTTGGCGCTTCATCCCTTGACGGTTACCTCCGGGTGGGGGGTGCGGTGGGACCCCCCCCCCCCCAATTACTTGTCCCCCATGCCAAATTCGAAATATGAATTCTGACTCTTTCCATCACCCTGTC
>JALLPA010000800.1:0-12987 GCA_036939895.1 Thalassiosira exigua
GGATTTCTCGGCATCAAGTTTGGAGTCGTGGATTCGTGTAGGACATACTAAAAAAGGTGGCCCCCCGAGCATCAACTCACGACTGAAGGTCTCAAAAGATATCCAGTTGTCCGTGTTCCCATAACCATCATAATCCTGACCAACTCCCCGGAGCTAGAGGTTCTCGATTTCCACGTAGGTAGGTAGTTCGCTCGTGTCGGTCATCCAAGGGTGGAACGAGAGCTTCCGCTTTCCCCCCCGAATATCAAAGGCACCGCGCACCCCTGATCGTTTCTAAAACCACCGCCACCCGCCACCCAGCGCGAAGAGCTCTCTCCGGCACGCCAATTTTATGCTGCAGCATGCCGTCCATCAGCGAGCGAACTTCTTTGTTTTCTGAAACATTCGAGATTCAGATTTCTGCTGCCGTTGCATTTCAGTTTCGGGGAGGTCGAGCCGTTGGACGCGAGCCCGTTACTCCCCCAACATCGCGCAACCCCACTTGCTGTCACTTGCGTGCGGGGCGGAGGAGGAGCGCGGTGGAAGAGCGCACAGGTCTCCAGCATAAAATAGCAAGTACCTCGCATGTCAATCATGCGGCCGCAGGATGCCGTCCAGAAGGCGCCTGGCTATTGGGGAGCCAACTCCCTTTGGATCTTGAAACGTTCGAAATCCGGACATTTCAGCTACCGTTGCGTCTCGATTTCGGGGGAGGTCGGGCCGCTCAACGCAAGGTCGCAACATCCAACATCGCGCAGTGCCATGCGGAGTGGAGGAAGAGCGTGGTCCCCGGTTGGCCGCCCGGTCGGCGCCTGCCGGGCGCACGTGAGCCTCCTCGAGGTGAAGAGCGGCTGCATCGTTGGCAATCGAATCAAGCTTCATGTTGCAGGTAGGGGGAGTGTGTAGCGTGGCGGGGCGAATGATCGACCTGATCTGCCGCCCATAATTTTCATCTCGTCGACCTGAATAATCAGCCAAACCAAACTGGGCTCGCGTCATCGTTCCGTCTACGCTCGGAAACTCCGTGCTTCACTGACCAAATCCATCGAACGATTGTTTGAAGCCGTGGCGGTGGCCAGATCTGGTCCATCTTACCTGGGTACGTAGCAGAGAGTATGAGCAAATAAAATCACTTTGCATAAATAGCTATCATATCCAGATCCCCCATGCTGTTGCACGTGATCTGCGTACCTTGTTTTTGCTCGCTCCTCGGCTTCGCGCTCTCACCATTCCATTTTCCCTCACCCGCATACACCTTTTAGAGAAGCAGGATCAAACGAAAAACAGACAGCAACATATTTGAGATCCTCGTCAGTCTACGCATTGTATCTTTCTGCTCCGGCGGGCGAGCTGTACAATACAGGCTGTCGTTCAAAAGAACAAAACCAGAAAACACATCATGAGAATTTTGTCCCAAGCCGCTGCCTTTATTTTGGCGGTACCTATCCGCGGAGTTGATTGGCAGGTGGTGAGAGCTGTTTTGTTTCTAGTGAATTTTGTTCTTTGTGAATTGGCTTGAAATAATTCACTCATCTTCTTTCAATCACATGTCCTATTTACCCGACCCTTGTCCAGATTCAAGCGCATGGTCGAAAATTATCCGAAACGAGCAAGGAAGACAGATCGAGCAGTATGCCCCCGCCAGTTCAAGAATATAGAGGCAAAACGAGCAAGAAAGGCAGATCGAGCAGTATGCCCCCGCCAGTGCCCTCCCCAGTGCCCCCGCCAGTGCCCTCGCCGGTGCCCCAGCCCACTCCCCAGCCGGTGTTTGAAGAGGCCAAGCCCCTAGATTTCTTCAAACAAAACTTTACCTCCGGCATACCTACCCTACCTACCCTACGGGGCGCGGGGCGAGGTGCTTTCAGATTTCCCTACGGGGCGAGGTGCTTTCAGATTTGAGTGGGTTGACGTGAGCGAAGTCAAAGCCGGCGGAACGACCTGTGGTTTTCTTCGTGCTCCGTTGGGCACGACGCCGAACGTGGCGTACCCAGAAGTTAAAACATGTGAGTGTTGGAACATTCAGCCAAGTGACCTCAACGAAATATGCGAACCTCAGCTAATGTAATCGCTGGACCTTGGTTTCTTCCTATCAGACTTTTGCGTGAAATTCGCTACAAAACAGCCTGCACCGAACGGAAACTTGATTGGTCATTGCGGTGGGCCTGGTTCGCTTTCTTCCTGTGGTTTAAGCACCTGGTTCGGTGGCCCATCAGGTGAGCAAACTATCCTTCGTTGAAGTTCTAGATTTTCGTGCACCTCGTTGTCTGTCATTAACACATGCCATTTTATCTAGGTCTGTACAATATCATCGGCTTCGATCAAGTAAAATGGATATTGTTTACACGTCTTTACTTGTCCATCAATTGTGCTCGAAAGACTCATGTTCCTTTCACCAAACCATGGTCCTCCCCAGCGTGGGATGGGTAGGTCTTCCCCAACGTTTGCCGTTGAAAGCTGCACTGATACGGAACGAAGCTAAAAAAATCCAGAAGCGAAACCTTGCATGCTGGAAAGACGAAAGCTTCAAGCTCCCTTCTCCTGATGACCCCGAGAAGAACTTTTATCTTCTTGAGTATTCTGGATCCCGCCAAGCTGCCGAGGACATTGAGCGTGTCAGGAAGCTCTTCGGAGACACGAAGCTTTCATTGCATGGAATTTCTTATGGCACAAAGATCATGAGCCAATATGCGACCATGTACCCCAAGAAGGTGGCGGCGATGGTCCTTGACGGAAATGACGACTCCAACTCCGACATCGTCGAGAACGCCGAAAACCTTGCTCGTTCTGCTCATCAACGCGTCACTTACTTCACATCCGTTTGTTCTGCGGAGACTTCCGGTCCATCCGATTCTGAATATGGGTCTCAATGTGGCATTGAAGACCCCAGCGGTTGCTTGAACAGTTTGAACAAAATGATTCATGCGCCAGAGATTAAAGATGATCTCACTTGGAACGCCAATGGAGTGATGAAAAAGATAATGAGGTTCATGTACAGAGATGTGACCCAAGCGCAGCAATGGTGTGAGATTGCAGAAGATGAAGACTTTGAAGAACTCAAGAAGAAACTTTCCCCAAAGTTTACAGAAGCATCTGATTGTGCCACTGCAAAATCCCAACCAACTCAAGATGATTGTGTGTTCGGCAACGATGGTTATGTTGATATAATGGGTCAGGGTGCCATTCCTCAAAACCTGGTCACTGCCCAGGACTACTACATGGGTGCATACGACGAAGACACTTTCGTCGAGAATCTCATGGGCTGGAACAAGAAGTATCCTGCTTATGGAACGCAGATACCGGTGGGGGAAACAATTCAATGGTATGCAGCCAAATACCACTGGCCCATCAGCACCCCCTTGTCACCTTTAGGTGAGTATCGTCTGATATGACCTGTTTATTTTGACTCGAAGATATTACAACGCCAATGCTATAATCTTGAACCTAACATGGTGGCCTACCTCTTTAACACAGGTCGCCCGGACGTCGAAGGACTCATTTTTGGTCAGATGTCTGACCCCTTCACTCCCTACCTTTGGACACAGGTACGCAAAATGTGTTGCAATATTTGCGCAGCAAATGAATATTTTCGACTGACTTGAAGCGAATTCTGTCTCTTTCGGCAGAAAATGCGGGAGAACTTCAAGGGCGCTCACCTTTTGACTTCCCGCTATTTCAATCATGGTATTGCGAGTCGAGAGTATGATTCAGAGTGTTATGACCACATGGAGCATTACTTTGAAACAGGCACTGTGGATTTTTCTGATGGGAAAACGTGCGAGGTATGTCTCCATCTTTTGTATCTATGCTGTCGCGTCTCTCCTTGGTCATTTCTGACAGTAAAACGTGCAATTGTATCTACATATCAAAATCTTGTCACCTCTCTCATTCTCACAATAGAACGAAAGCCTGATCGGAGAAGCCTGCTCCATCGATAATATTGCCAGGAATCAATTGTGCCTCCCTAGCACATCTTTTCCCACAGGTGTACCCACAACATATCCACCCACTTTTCCTCCCTAATTAGAGGGGTTTTGATTAGAGGTTGGTGCTGGACGAATGCGTCTGGCACACGAGAGTAGTTGTTGTTTTTTGTCAGCACAGGACAAGTCACGTCTGGCAGCACAGAGTAGTTGTTTAGAATTGGTCGGTACGGGACGAACGTATCCGGCAGCACAGAGTATGGTAGTTGTTTAGAATTGGTCGGTACGGGACGAACGTATCCGGCAGCACAGATCAGTTTAGTTGTTTAGAGAATAAGTCGGTACGGGACGAACGAATCCGGCAGAGGAGTAGTAACCTAGTAATCAGTATGCCCAAATTTTACAACCTGATCTAACTTGTTTACTGTAGTTGACAAGGTGGTAGTTCCTCACTCAATTCCTCAACCGGCTCCTCCGTGTAAGCGACATAGTATCGTATCTGTGACATACTACTTCTTTGCCTGCACGAGGTAGAGGGGTCTGCGTGTCCATGACTTGGCAAGGCATAGCAGTACGGTCCTACACCTGTAGTCTGGATAGAAAGAGGGAAAGTTAAAATGATGCAATCACTATCTTTGCTTCTCATAACAATAAAATTATGTAAACCATTATTATGGCACTGCCAGTCAGAAATTCAGACGGTATCACACGAATGAAAGGTTGACAGTCTAATTGAATCATCCAGAATCCAGACTTAAACAATGAAACCTCTCTTGAACCTTCAAACATGTACACAATAGGGCTCAACTAGACATGATGGGTGAAGGAGAAATGGATCGCTCTCAACCTCAATGGCGGGGTTGTTCAAGACGGATGCTCTTATTCTGCCTCAGGCCGATGCCGATGGAGGGTCCTCGTCAAACCTCAGCCCCGGCGCGATGGTGATGTCCCCGTAGCTCTTCTCCTGGTTCAGCTCCACGTAGTCCCACGTCTTGAGCTGGAGCATCTCGAAGAAAACCCCAGCGGCCGTGCGGCGGGAGCACCCAGCGGAGAGCCTGTTGTAGCTGAGCTGAGTGGGTTTCTCCTCTTCTTCGTCGACGTCATCGTCCGCGCCATCTTGCGACTTCATGTTGCGCTTGAGCATCCCGAACACGCGGACCGTGTGCTTGTGCCACTTGGACGTGTGAGAGACAAGCTCGTCGCCGGCGACCTGGCGAGGGTCGTCTCCCTCCTCGCCCTCGTCGCCAGCCCCACCGGCGTCGTAGAGCTCCTTCTCGAGGTCGTTCACGGCCCCGAGCGAGAAGCTTGAACGGTCCGAGTGCACTGAGAGCCCGTCCTCCTCTGCGAGGTCGTCTGCCTTGAACTCCGGCACGCCAAACTCGTCCTGGATGTCGAATGGGGTCTCCAAGTCGGCCACCTCTTCATCCTGCTTCTGCTCGTCGTCGCCAAAGTCTACGTCGTTGTCGCCACCTCCAAACTCAACAGCATCCTCTTCCATGCCTGCACCGGGTCCATCCATACTGTCCCTCACCTGCTGCGATCGAGCCTTCTCCACGTCTTCCTCCTCTTCCGCTTCATCCTTGTCTTCGGCGCCCTCTCCTTGATCCGCAGCTCCCTCCTCCATGAGCTTCTCCGCCACGGCGCCCCTCTGTTCCTCCCCGCGCTCCCCGCGCATGCGGAACGGCAGCTGCGTCCCCGGCTTGCCCCCGATCCGACAGGCATTCCTCCCCCACAGCTCCAGCAGCTCCGGGGCCAGCCCTCCGTCGTCCCCCGCGCACGGACGCGCGAGCAGCCCCTCGGCCGACAGCTCTTGCAGGGCGAGGCAGATCCCCCCGGGACCTCTGGCGCGGACCCCCTCCTCCTCTTCGCCGCCCGCTCCCTCGCGGGGCCACGCGGCGGGGTGCGCCGTGTCCCGCAGGACGATGTCGCTGGTGTCGCGCAGCATGGCCTTCATGGCGTCGCTCGCGAGCTCCGTCTCGTTGTTGTCAATGACGATGCGACGCCGCTTCTTCATGCGCTTGGGGCCTCCGGCGGCCCGGCGCTTCTTCTTGGGCGCGACTTCGGAGGAAGGGGCAGAGGAGGCGGCGCTGGACCCGGCCTTGGAGGCGGTGTCCTCGTCCAGGCCGGAGAGCTCGAGGCCGGCCATGTTGGAGCGGCGGCGGTCGAGGGAGGCGGAGCCGTCGTCCTTGCTGGCCCCGTCCACGGAGAGTCCGACGTCCTCGAGCGGCTGGCCCTGGGCGTCGGCGGGGGTGTCCTCAACGGCGTCGAAGTCGATGCCCCCACCGTCCCCGCCGAAGTCCGGCTGCTCGGACACGACGGAGCCGGTGTTGCCGCCGACGGAGTCTTCTTTGAGGGGGGTCTCGCCTTCCATCTGTAGATGGACGAACGGGGCACGAGGGATTGGCCGACATTTGCACACATGAGAGTGCCGTTGAATCAGATGACATCCACGACCAACGCGCCCTGAAATGAACCACTCACCTGCAACTGGCGATCGCTCGTCACCGACTCGCTGGCGCCTCGCACCAACTCCACCCTGCTGACCGAGCTATCCCTCCCGGGCTTGCCGTCGCCCGCTCCCTCCTCCGACTTCTCCTCCCCCTCCAGCTCCGCGTCGGGCTGGAACACGTGCATGTCCTCGTCCTCCTCCTCGTCGGGCCTGGCGTCCGCGTCGGGATCGAACGCCCCCCACCCCTCCTCCTCCTCCTCTTCCTCCGCTCCGGGGGTCGCGCCGCCGCTCAGCTCCGAGTCCAGGGTGAGGCTCCGGGCGTCCCCGCCCCTGCGCGTCCGCTTCTTCCTCCCGGAGGTCTCCGCCTCGTCCTCCTCCGCGACGATCCAGTTGTCGTCGCCCCCCTGGGCGGGGTCCAGGCTGAAGGGGACCGCGAAGGCCCCTCCCCCCGCGCCGGCGCCTCCCTCCATCGCGGGCTCGTTGGGATCCAGCAGCATGACCGGCTCGACGAGCATGCCCCCGATGGGACCCTGGAGGTCCTCGGCGTAGTACTCGCCGAAGTTGGCCACGTTGTCGTTCGAGTCGTCGGCGGCGCCGGCCTTGCCGCGCTTGCGCCCCCTCCGCCCGCCCCCCGGGGCGTGGGGGTCCATGTCCACGAGGACGAGGCCGTCTCCTCCCCCGCCGCCCTTGCCGTCGGGGGGCTTGAAGGCCATCTTGATCTTGACCATGGCCTCGTGGCAGTCGTGCATGAGGTACCGGACCTTGCGGCTGTAGATGCGCACGACGCCGAGGAGGAGGTGGCCGGAGACGCGGAGGGCGAGGGGCACGGCGGGGTTGACGATGGAGTCCACGGACTGGGAGATGTCGGTGGAGAAGATCTGGGGACGGCCCAGCTTCTTGTCGCCCCAGTGGGCGGCGAGCCATATCTTGCCGAGGGGGCCCTTCTTCGCGAGGATGATCTGGGAGTAAAACATGATGGACTAGGATTCTTCTTCAGCACTTGAAAGTTTGTCGATGATATGGGACGAAGACAAGGTTCGTGAGGAAATCAAAGAAATTGAGAATCTCGTGTCAATTCGTCCGAAGATACCATAGCTCGTCTTTGAATAGCTCGCATCTCGGAATCCGCTCAACCGAACCCTTCCATTCTGTCTGCGTTCGGTGGTCCACTTGCCTACGGACTCGACGC
Organism: Thalassiosira exigua; assembly: GCA_036939895.1. Classification (NCBI taxonomy): domain Eukaryota; phylum Bacillariophyta; class Thalassiosirophyceae; order Thalassiosirales; family Thalassiosiraceae; genus Thalassiosira; species Thalassiosira exigua. The sequence continues at coordinate 7,538 of JALLPA010000800.1, forward strand.
AATCAAGAAGGACAATATTTCCATGGCGAAAGCCGGATAAATGAGCTCCTCGGATCAGGGTCTAGGGCCCATCTTTTGAACCCAGCTGTGCGGTGTTATTGGCAAGGTATCCTCCCTCCTAGCAAAGGCGCAAACGACGCCGGAGGACGACAATTGCCCCTCCAACAACGAGAGAGTATTCAAAAGGTCTCCGAAGGGACATTGGGGAGAACGTGCGAATGCGCCGCGAGATGAAGCCGCGGGTCGATCGGGGCCCGAACGCGAAACGGACGAGCTCGAGCCGCGGCCTTCGTCCCACGAGTCGATGCGGAATCCGAACCTCCGCCTCGCTTTTCCCTCGGCCCCAAGGGAATGCCTCGACGGCGACGGAGCCATCCGGCGAAGTCGCGGATCGAGGCGGCCGCTCGCCGTCGAACGGTTCGAAACGGCCGAAACCGAAAAACGAACGGGTCGGCGCCCCGTCGGGCGGAGCGGCGAGCGGCGGCGCCCCTCCGACGGAGCCGGCTCGCGGCCGCCGCTCCCGACGGGAGTACGTCGTTCCCCGAGGCAATCGCAGAGGGCGGGAGCGAGCGATCGAAATCGAAACGTCCGGCTCACCTTTCTCGATCGACGAGGCGACGGTATGTTATCTGCGCGCGCGACGACGGGGGAGCGGGAAAAGACGGCGCGATTGAGTGAGGGCAAGGGCGGCATCCCGAAACAAAGACTCGGCGACGAGCTAAAAGCGGACGGCAGGGAGAGCAAGCCGGCCCCGGAGGTCGCCTCCCGACGTCCTCGCTCCAAAGAGCCCGATTTCTCGGGCGGCGGGCGCGAGCCGGCCGGGGACTCGCGCCGGCCTCCCGGACGGGAGGGGGAGGGGGGGTCCCGAGAGGCGTGCTACGGGCCGCCGACCGCGGCGGAAACGGGCGACGGGCCGATCGGTCCGCCTCCGCCCTCGACTCCCCCCCCCCCCCTCTTTCGAAACTGCGGAGGTCGAACCGACGGTCCGGTCGGTCGCGCCCGAACCATCGCCGCGACGAACGTCGGCCGGCGAAGCCCCCGCCCGCGCCCAAAAAAATATCCGCGCCGCCAGCCTCCCGCCCCGAGGCGACCCCGCCGCACCCCCCCCCGGGGAGACGCCTGGCGAAGGGGGAGATCCCCGACGACGGCGGTCGGGGCGAGACGAGACACGGCGGGTGGTCGGACCCTCGAGCTCCGCCCCCCTCCCCCCCTGACCCCGACGGGAGGGGGCGATCGACGGGCGGGCGGTCTCGCGGGCCGAACCCCGCGGCCGGCCGGCGCGACGACGCCCTCCCTCCGCTTCCGGTCGACCGGACGGAGCCCCTCCCCGACCAACCGCGACGGCCGACGAGATTCGACGGGGGCTCACCTCCTCTTCGGTTCGGATCAATGCGGACGAAGGAGGCCGTCGCTGCGAGGCGTCGATGGCGTCATTGCCTTTAATTGCGTCGCGCCGCTTTTTGGGAGACGACGGCGCGCGCGGCGGCGGAGTCGTTTCTGCCTGCGGCTCCCCCCGGATATTCGATAGTGCTCTGGTTACAAAAATCTAGGTGGTAATTTTAGAATATTTCATGAAAATACGGATAAACATTACCGTATTGAACTCAGTTTCGCCAAACAGGTCGAATCAGAGATGCTTCCATCAAAGTACTAAAGTGTACTGAATACGACTCGCCGCTCGCCGATAAAAGACGATGAGAGGATTTTGTTCTGGCCACAGTTCCAAAGAAGTTAGGGGGCAAATCCTCTTTTCCTGAGTCGTGATATGTTCGAATGAAGTCCGCTAACAAACTTCAAGTCGATGCCCCCGCCCCAAGGGGCCGAACGCCCCCCAAACGAACGACCCGACGCTTCTCGCGTTCTCGTTTGAATCTCCCCGCGCCATTTTATTTCGTACCGAGGCTACGAGGTGTGCACGTGCGTATTCCTACGCTGATGGTACTGGAATTCGCGCCAGCGCGGCCACCCGCCTCCGCCAAAATATGGGGCGGGCCGGCGGCGGACAGGCAAAAAAGGGTGGAAAATCGGGGTATTCCACCGCCCGGGTCTCCTGAAGTCTCAAGTCCTTACTGAGGACTACCTGAGGACGGTTGGAGGACAACTAAGACAGACGAAGAGGTCTGTGTGGGTGCCGAAATAGAGCTAGTTAGCACCAGCTGATCCAGCTCCCTCCAAGCATCGCGCACCTGGCCGATCTGCGGTCAACAATCATAGGAAAGTTTGAGGTCTCCACCCTAGGAGGGTGATGTGGCGATCGTTGCACCAGACTTGCGCCGTGATCCCTCCTGAAAGAAACTATCTGTGAGTCCCTTCTGGTTCCTCAATTTACGAATTGATGTAGAACTCCTCGCTGTACAACAGGATTCCCCCATCCTGTGTTCGACTTGGTGTCTTTTAACTCCGACAATTGTGGCCGACGGCGTTATTGCCGTGACATTCCCACATGACCTGTTCTCATTTTTCCAAGACACCACCATTACCCTCCCTATCAGCAGCAATCTCAGTTGCAACTGCCGATGCCACGATCAAGGGGGTGGCAATCACTGTCAGCAATGTCGACCATAACGTCACTCGGTGCGTCCCCTTCGACATTAACAACGGACCGGTTGTGGTCCTGCAAAATAAAAATCGAAAACATTTCTACACGAGTAGGAACAATTAGTACGAATCGAACGCCCTTCGAACTATCAACCAAAAAATGACATCAAGAACGCTTACACAGCCATTGCTCCTTGATATTTTCACATATTTTCACCTTTGTGCGTGTTCATAGCACAAGTTTCAAAACTGTAGGTGGAAGAGGTATGTAGATACGGATCGTACCCACCCACTAACCAACAATGGTGCCCCCGGGCTCCCATGACTTCGGCAGCTATCGTGGCGGCGGTGGAGGCCCGATAAAGCTGCCGAGTGGGGAGTTGCTTCTACGGCTAGTCCTTAACAATTTCCCTGGAGCAATTAGCCAGGCATTGTCTCCCGTCCGAACCCCTCTGAAACAAAAATAGAACTCAAGGTATCCAATTTTTCTGCCATTCGAAGACCATGGAAGCTCTGCCGCACTTGCCAAACAAATCTTCCCATGCTGAGCAATGAATCGTATCTAAACTAAGTTTATATATACTAGGTAGTTCACCGGCGTTCTCTATTAAGATTATTGCTACGTTTATCTAATTACTTACCCAGCGACACTCCGACGGCGTTGAAACGAGCTCCTTTAGGGCCCAGCTGTTTTGTTGGCCAGAGACTCACGCGGCACGAATCTCCGGAGCCAAATTGGTAGTCGAGGGAAAGGGCTCTTGGGAGAGCTCGCGGTCGGTGGCAACAGTCGCCATCCGGCGGCAAAAGATAGAGGCTGCCGTCCTGACTGCGGTGATGTTTTGGTTATGGTTTGTCATGGTCGAGTCTGTTCTCTCGCGTCGTACATCACGTCCTGTGGTGTGTGGGTGCTGTGGTGGACGGGTGACGGGCGGTTTGCTACCTACCTAGATACCAAAAAATCATCAATTTCAATCTCAAAACAAGAGACAATTACGCCAACTGTTCTCCTCTTTAGCGCCTTTGGATGCCGTCGCCCCCTCCTCCTGGCGCAAACATCACAATATCCATAAATCGGTTCATTTACTCCAAAAAGAACGAGGAGAAAGAAGTTTATCTTCGCATCGAAGTCGAGGGAAGAAGAGGGGGCAATCGCCGGTCAGAGGTGATGAGAGATCGTCGAGACCAAAAATCTGGCAAACCATCGCGTAGATACAAAAAACTATTTCCGAAGAATTTAGATATTTATCTGTTGCGTAGAAATGTTTCCACGCAGGACCCAAACCTGTCAAACTTGAAGCACTTCTTAACCGACGTTGCCATGCCTGTAGGAAAGCAGGACAAATATTCACAAACATACTCTTTGAATGTCTTCTCATGCCATCGCCCCATCTTTTGGATTTTAAGTATCAGAGTATCCGGGCAAAGCAAGGTCATTAGTGCCCCCCATTTGCAATGAGTGCCGTGTGTCCACCACTGTCGATTGGCACACCCTTGCGAAGTAAGTATGCAGAATGATATAGTCAACTTTCCCAGTAGGACAATGCTTTCGAATAAGAATGTGGTAGTATATGCGGGCGATGGCACCAGTGGGGTTGTTTGACGCACATCCATTCGACTCAAACTGATTTGGGTTCTGGCAGGTCACAAAAGATACAAAATAAAAATCCTATGAGTAGGAATTGGTACAAAAACGTATCCTTCGAGTAATCAACAAAAAATGACGTCATGAGAGCTCACACAGTCGTTGCTCTTTGTTATTTACACTGATTTTTACGCACGATTCGGCACATCACGCGAGTTTTGACCGTCGGCCATGGGTGATTGGTAGGTACGGACCGTACCCAACCACAACCGAACATCCGAGCGGGAAATTTCTTCTTCAGGAGGTCCGTAGGGATCTCACCAGAGCGATTCCCTATGCGTTATGTTTCGTCCAAACCCCCCTAAAACAAAGGTACTGTAGTAAAAAACAACACAACCGGCAGCTTATCCGTAGATGTGGAAGCCGCTGCCCTTAAGGGGAAAATTTGGTGGCACTGAGCAATGAATGGAGCCCATCGCTCGACGGTGTTGTTTCTCATTTTCAACAATCTTTATTTTTAGCTAACTACTTACAGAGCAACGCTGCGACAAAGTCAAACGATCTGCTTTGAGACACAGCCATTTCGTCGGCCGGTAAAGTGCAGAGCGCAAGCCGCTGCAGCCGGACGGGTAGTCAAGAACAAGGGCTCTCGGGAGAGCCCTTGTTCAATAGCATCAGCTGCTATCTGGTGGCACACAATGAAGGCCACCGCCGCATTTGCTGCTGATGTTCTGTTGTGTCATAGTTGTGGTCGTGCCACACATTGTCCTGGCATCCACTGCCTCTTGTGATCGGGGCGACGGGTGACAGACGGTAGGTGCAATACGATAACAATAGTTTAATCAGGTTTAATCACAAAACTAGAGTCAAATACGTAGGCGTGTAAGCCAGACGAACCTGAGTCAGACGGGAAGACATAGAGGGTTTCGAAGGAGTCTTCCTGGATAGACGTCTGCGAACTGCGTGCCCCTCGCGGCCTAATCAGGGCCACAGGTCGGTACGAGCGAACGCGTGCAAAAGGCACGCGCGTGCGAAGTTCCGGCCGCAGCTGCGGCACCCACCTCTCGGATTGGTACACGACTGGTTCTAGGGTGGGGATGGTGTGGTCGGTTGTCCTGGGGTCTCATGATCCTCGAGTTCTCGGTGGCTGAGAGACAACGTCTGGCCGCCGCCCACCCGCCTAAGCTCCATACATGCCCTTCTGGTATGGAAGTCAGAGAACACACACGTTGACTTCCCCCTTTCTAGCACCATTGCATGGCGCCGACCCCTCATACTGGCAAAAGTGCACAATTCTTCATCAACCGGTTTATTGTGTACTTGTTTGGAA
>JALLPA010000801.1:0-13006 GCA_036939895.1 Thalassiosira exigua
TGGGAGGCGGAGTTGACGGAGGACGCGCGGGCGGAGGTCCTGAGGGGAGGATTGATGAAGCGGTGAGTGTTTCGTACCTGGCTCGCGGGTTCGCTCTCTTCGTACGCACGGCGCAAGACGACGATAGGGTCGATTGTTCGACGAACGGCTTCTCCCGTCGGCCTCGTGCGATCGCAGGCGCAAGCCCCCAGTGGCCGAGCGCGCTGAAACCCATGTGTTCGAGCGAGCTATCTCATAGCCCGCACATGTGATACATATGAGTCGAGACACGATGACATTGCAATTCTCGAAGAGGGGCGATTTCCTCCTTTCAGTGGCGTTCGTACATGGGCTTGACATGCACCCTTTTGGGCTTGGACAGACGAAAACCCTTCGCAGCACATCCTCAAGACGGGTTGCTCTCGTTGCGAGGCAGCAGAGCACATCGTTGCAATGCGTGACCCTATTTGTCATTCGCTCGATGTGCTGGTTCTCGCGAGCTCGGCGGGACGCGGGACGCGTTCCGCCCCATGTTGGACTCCCGTTGGTGTTGGGATCGTCTGTGCGGAGTGTTGCAAGTCGGGGCCTTCGTTCGATGCTTTCATTGGAAGTTGGCTCGACCACTCTGTGACATTGCCGTTACGGGAGGAGCAATGCCGCCTTTTCGGTGCCGTTCAAATGTCGGCATAGACGGAATAGAACGCTTTGCGGCACGTCCTCAAGATGAGTTGCCCTTGCTCGCGAGGCACTGGAGCATAGGTGCAATGCGTCGCCCTCGCTTTGGTATTGGGTCGTCTATGTTCCTCGGCGGGGCGCTTTGCCTCCCGTTGCTGCTTCGGTGCTGGGATCGTCTCGCGGAGCAACGCAGACCCAGACCTTCGTTCGATGCTTCTTACTTGTTGAAATAACGTGTCGCTTACGGCTCTGTGGTCCCGTCGGCCGAGTCGAATCGTGCGTTCGAGAAAACGACGACGTTTGTCGACGGGGGCATTTCAGGAATTCGCTGGGCAGGGACCCTCGATGTTGCCCTACTTGTCGTTCCCGCGCCGAAAGTCCGGAAGGCTGAATCTGTTCTCAAAGTCCTCGACAAAGGCCACTTTCGAGTATGCTTCGGAGAGCAAGTTGGTCGTACTTTGCCCTCGGTGGCACTCTATTGCGGGGGTTCAGGCTATCCTTGGCGAGTTGGTTTTGAGGCCTTCGAAAGCTTGCGTCTTGCATGCACCATCCAGGGCCAACCCCCACGTAGGAGCCTTCAGATGGGCGCTGCGCCTGGTGGTCCGAGAAGGGCGTCCTGCGCCCTCACAGCGCGCCGTCGGACCTCTGCAATCGATTCTCACTCAACGCATTTTCGCTTCTGTCTCGATCCCGCTCGCGACAGCTGCCCCGTGACCTACGCCAAGACCGTCGAGCTCCTGTGCTGCTCCTGGCTCAAGAGCGTCAAGTTCGACCACGTCGCCCTGTTGGACAAGCTCGATCCGGTCCTCAATGAGAACGTCTGCGAGGCCGCGGCCCGAGTCATCCTCCGCGTGGCGTCCGCCCTCGACTGCGAGGGGAGCGACGAGGGGGGCGTCGACCTCGTGCGCCGTCGCCTCGGCGCGCCGGAGGTCCGGGAGATGCGGCGGACGGTCCTTCGGAAGATGGACGTGGGCGACATCGCTCGGGTCCGCGGTGCGGAGGATGAAGATGGAGAGAAGGAGGAGGGCGAAGACGAGAGCGTCGACGCCGAGGCCAAGGCCGAAAACGAGGAGGACGCGGAGGTCGTCCTGAGCCCCAGCACGGCCCTCTTCCTCCGCGTCAAGTGCGACCTCGCCGTCGCCGACGGCCGTCCCGACCTCGCGTCCGAGGTTGTCCTCGACATTCCCACCCTCTGCGCCAAGCTCGGCGATCGCACCGACGAACTCGTCGCCTTCCACGCGCGCGACGACTACGAAGACCTCGACGAGGATCGCGTCGCCGACTACGAGGATGTGTGCAACTTCGTCTGCCTCCAGCTCATCCGCACGGCTCGCTCTTCCCCCGAGCTGCGGGAGGAGGGCGGACGTCGTCACCTCGTCTCGGTCATGCGGCGGGCGTTGGCTCGATTGGCCACGCCGGACGACTTGGTCGAGGCGTGCGTGGGGGCCATGGCCGCCGCGCACGACAAGGAGGCGCAGTTCCTCCAGACCGTGTCGGAGGTGCTGGTGGACGTGGAGGACGACGACACCTTCCGCTCGCGGGACGGGACGCGAGACGAGCGGGCGCTGGTCATCGTGCGGCAGATGCGCGCCATCGCCGTTTTGTCGGTCGTGCTGGAATCCGTGTCGTCCCGCATGGTGTCTCATCCCATATTGGACGGGTTCTTCAGGCACCTCAGCCCGGCCATCACGAGCAAGAACGCGATCGTGCGGGAGCATGGCGTCGCGTGATTGAGCAAGTTCTGCCTCCTCTCGGAGGAGGATCGGGTGTTGTGCGAGTTCTGCCCGCTGCTGATGACCATCGCCGGGAGCCGAGAGGAGCGGGCGGAGGTCCGAGCCCGCGCGGCGCTGGCGCTGTGCGACCTGGCGCTGATCCACGAGAGGCTCCTCGCGGCGTCTCCCGAGGAGGAGGAACGGATCACGGAAGATGGCGAGGGAGAGGGTCGCGGCGTCCCGTCCGTCCCGTTCAAGGACATGCTCCTCGAGATGCTGGGACACAAGATGCCCTGGATCGTCATCGTCGCGGCCGAGATCGCGGCCAAGCTTCTCCTCGCCGGCCGCCTCCGCGACCCGCACCTAGTGGCCATGCTCGTCCTCGTCTACTTCGACGAAATTCCGAGGACGAGGACTATTCCAAGGACTCTTTCGGTATCGACGGCGGCCATTGTTTCGACAAGAAAAAGAAAAAGAAAAAGAAGAGGAAGAGGAAGAGGAAGGAGCTTGAGCCCGGCTCTCCCCTATACGACCGCACCAATGCATCTTCTGCTCGCAAGCCTCCTCCGAAGCCCGCCGCTTCCGTTGGACTCATAGTTGCGGCCAAGTCTGTTGAGTCGGCTGCGGCGTAGCCAATTCCGTCGCGCCCAAGCCGGTGGCGGTCGTGGCCAGGCCAGTTGCGTCTGATGATCGCAAGCCCCCTCCGAAGCTGGCTAGGCCAGTCGCGTCTGATGATGATGATAAGCTGAGTGACGTAGAGTCGGATGATGAAGAAGTGCTCGATGTCCTGAGTGAATTCTTCGACGATGATTGGGACGAAGATTCCGACGAGGAGTTAGACAGAAACAAACACGTTGCCACGTATTTGGCCCACAGAGCTGCTTCGGAATATCAAGGTCTAATTCAACGTCGGGATCCCACGGCTTCCCCTATTTCCGCGAGTTCTATCTGCGCCAGCAAGCCATCGAGGGAAATCATGCGCAAATATTGTCTCGAGATTCTCGAGTTTGGAGCTTCAAAGGGGATTGTCCTGTCTCCGAATCCAAATGGGATTGTTGACCTTAGTTCATATTCTTGGGGTTTGAAGCGTACAAAAGCTTGCCAAGAGGTGTACGCCATTTTGAAGACAGTTCTTGATACCCAGCCTGAACTAGTCAAGTCTGGTTTGACTGGAAATGCGACAAGAAGGGAACAGCAATACATCGAGTCAGACCAATATCCTAATTTCCAGGACAACTACAATATGGTCCGTCTCATGAAACTCGATACAATTCGGGGGGAAGACTACAGTGAGCTGTGTCGACACCTGGAGGGCATGCTGAATGCGTTGATTTCAGACACAGTAGTCGCTACCGGACAGAAGCGACTGCTGCATGGAATTTTGGACAGATGGTACCGAGTTGGGCCAAAACAGAGACTCATCGCTCATATGTTCGAAAATGGGATACAGCTCAAGAACAGACTCCCTTGCGGTTGCCCCGCGGAAGGCCTGATGTGGGACGAGGCCAAGTACGTGCGCCTGACGACCAAAGCACTTGAGGAAGTCAACGAGATTGCCCGCTTGATTACAAGTGCGAATGCCATATCTCGTGACGCAGTGACCTATGCAATCACTACTTGGAAGACGGGAGCGCGTGACGGCCGTCTGTCTTCTGCAATCGTTGCTGTTGAGCACATCGTTGGAAAGGGGAGCTGGGTAGATACAATGCCTTTTGCTGTGTTCCCAAATGCAAAGACAAGGAAGGAAGTCTTCGCTCACAACTATTCTGCAGAACAGCTATCTGAAGCTTTGGAGCGTCTCATCAAGCTCATCGACGGCTTAGCTGCACAGTGTCACTCATTTCAACACGTCCCACTTGACGCACAGAATTACATGCTTGGATGCAATCTCAGAATCATACAGATGATCCTCGTTGATCGCGGTTTCGTGCTTAAGAGGATCGTTTTGGGCGGTAAGATCCTGGTATTTCAGAGATGCAAGACATTCATCTACGTCCACGGTCATCTTTCAATCTTGGGCGATTGCAGATTGACGATCAGCGAATCTGAGGCACAGATGAGAGGACTCGCTATTTGCATATTGATGAATGTGCTCCGCATCGCGACTCGCAAAGTAAAGGCCATCGACAGTGAAAATATCAACGTAGATGCTATTTTTGCCGGAGTTGCACGGGAGGTACTCAATGTGGGATTGCACGGCAGTAAGGAAGCTACAGCAGCGATTGTACGTGACATTCTCACTCCTGACTCGGTTGATGCCATTGAGTTGTTTTGTGGGGGCAAAACCCCAGATGATTTCTATCATCAAGTAGGCACGGTGAGGAGCGGAGGTTTGAACAAAGATGAAATCGTGAGGATCATGTCTCATGCAACGCTCGAGACAACAAAATCAACGTTTGCCCCTTTGAGAGAACTCAGGGACAAAAAATTTTGGACTCGGAAAGGCTTCCCAGCACTGAGAGAGGCTCTGATTCCTGAAGCAATGGCAATGATCGATGAACGGAGGCCGAATGAATGGACATCAGAAGAGGAGGATCTTCTTCGTAGTCTGCAAGGAGAGCTTGGGAACAAGTGGACGGAGATCGCCAAAAGGCTTCCTGGAAGGAGTAGAAAGGTGTGTTTAAATAAGTGGGAAAGAATGGAAAAGGCAGAGCAGCGGGTTGGTGAAAAAAGAGTATATAAAGGTTGGACAAACGACAAGGTAGAGAAGCTTCGGATGCTTCAAGCAGAGTATGGGAACAATTGGAAAGAATTGGCTAAGTACTTCCCGGGGAGAGATGGTCGGGCCTTGGTGAATAAGTGGAAAAGGTCGGGCCTTGGTGAATAAGTGAAAAAATCTATAACATAAACAGGTTCGCGACTGTGTTCTGGTACCCCCCCCCCCCCCAGGTTTCCTGGATGAACATGTCCTTCTTGTGCACCGACCCAATGGTGCCCATGTAAGAATTGGGCGAGGCGCTCTCCTTGTAGATGTAGGGGGCGTGGAAGACCTGTGCTCCCCTCTTGCGCGCCGCGGCGGCCAGAGCGACGGTGTTGTTCATCATGTCGTTGCCTCCATGACCTCCCTGACGTTGTTGTGGAGCTTGCCCCCGGGGCTGCAGAACTCGTTCTGGAACTCGATGAGCAAGACCGCGGTCGTCGCGGGGACCACCTCGCGCCCGCCGTTGGTGTCATCGCCCACGTAGATCCGCCCGTTCTCCTGCTTCTCGAGGACTTGCATCCCCTCCTGGGTCGCCTCCCTCAGGTAGAGGCTGAAGGGGTGCCACTCGCGGCCCTTGTGCGAGAGCCAGGGGAGCTTGATCTTTACGTACTCCCCCGACTTCGTGTTGAACCCCTTGGGGTTGTGCCAGAGCAGTTGCGCCCCAGCGCCGTCGCCGACGGGGAAGAACTCGACTACGTCGAGGCAGTGGGTACGAAAGATCATGCCGTAGATGTAGTCGAGGGCCCAGAGGACGCCGAAGACGCATGTGATGATCCGGGTGCGTCGGGGGTGCCAGAGCAGGGCGATCAGCAGGACTAGGAACATCCAGTGGATGTTGAAACGCTTCTCGAAGTCGAGGGACTTGAATCGCTTCGCGAGGCTCATCCCCCAGATGACGGCCGTCATGGCGAAGATGGCGAAGACGCCCGAGACGGCCACCGGCGTGGACATCTGCTCGGCCATCTGCTAGCGGGCGATGTACCTTATGATATGGGCGACGGTGTGGAGCCACGCCAACGCGAAGTACGCGTACCCCGTGCGTTTGTGGAGGAGGTGAAAGCTCTCGAAGGGAAGCCAGTTCGCCGCGTAGGTGTTGGACAGGAAGTGGACGGTCGAGTGCATCTTGGAGCAGAACACGAAGCCCATGATGGGGTAGGTGGCGAAGGCCGTGAGGCGCGCCACGGCGATGAGGAAGATCTGGAACCTGCCCACGGAGCAGATGGACTCCTGGGGACAGATCTGGGGCGTGCCATCGTCCGTGTAGGTGAGGGCGCCGGGCGTCCAGAGGAGTCACGGCCCCCGAGAGTGCCAGTCGGGATCGGCTGGGAAGAATGCAGCGGCTGCATACCAGACGGAAACGAAGGTCGGGAGTACGACCCACCAGAAGTGCGGGATGTGGAGAAGGCGTACGGTCTTCTTCGCGGGGTCCTCCTCGTGAAGCTTCTCGGTCTCCTGGATCTTCATGAGGAGGGACATCCAGGTGGTGCGCCTCCTCGTCTGGGGCTGCTCCAGCGCCTGGGCATCCGGCTTGTCGTCATCTGCCGTGAAAAGTTGCAGTTGACGGGAGGGTGAGTCATACAGCCGGTACGACACAGCTGAATCTCTGTGTATTGGGGTGAAGACACAAGCTTTCCATTGGCCCCGAGCCATCTCGCTGCCGGATTCGTTCTTCGAGTAACAAAACTTGGGTTTTCCAACCCCCCCTTGCGGATCGTTCACTTTTGCTCGCACAAAAATCAGGGAGTCCCTTGCTTTCCATTGGCCCCCCGAGGCGTCTCGCTGCTGGACTCAATCGTTCACAGATCAACAAAACTTGGGCCGCCAAAGAGTCATTCGGCTTACGGGGCAACACAACTGAAGCGCCCCTCCTCTGGGTGAAGGCACAAGCTTTCCATTGGCCCCGAGGCGTCTTGCTGCTGGACTCGATCGTTCGTAGATTAACAAGACTTGGGTTGCCAAAGAGTCATTAGAAAAGACACAAGCCTTCTATGGGCCACTAGCCCCGAGCCTCGCCGCTGGACCCTTCTTCGACCAAAAAGAAATCTTAGGGCTTTCAACGGCCCACAGGGGGTTGTCCACCGTTGCTCGCCCAAGGATGGGGAGTCATGGGCTGACAAGGCAACGTGACAGAGGCACCATGCATCCGGGCGAATACACACAAGCTTTCCATTGGCCCCAGCCATCATGCTGCTGCTGGGCTCGTTCTTTGGCCAAACAAAACTTGCGTCTTCTGGCGGCCCCTTGCAGTTGGACAACTGTCACACGCCCACAAAACAACTCTGGGAGGGAGTCCCTTGTGCGCTCAAAACTCACTTGTTGTGCGCACTCGCTCCCCTCGAACAAACCGCCCCCTGGCGCCGAAGAGCCTGGCTCTCGTCCCGGTTCCCTCGCGCCGCCGGCCAACAAGCGACCCGTGCTGTGGGTGGAAATTGAGAAGAAGGATCCGCACTGTCAAAGAAGGCAACGCTGGGTCTCAGAGGGACCCCCCCTCCCCCTCATCCCCTCCAACCATGGTGCCAAAGGGCAAAAGGCGGAACTCGGCGCGCCGGCTAGACACGAAGCCTCCCTCCCCCTCCCCTCCCCGCGGGCACATCGCGAACCAAAACTCACCGGGCGTCGGCTCGAACTCGAAGCAAGCCCTGGGACGTCCCACGCCGACGTTGGAAGGCCGCCCGTCGCGCACAGCCTATTCCTCGAGCCCCCCCGGAGGAACCGCGGCCTCGGCGCCGCCCACGGCGGAGCTGGCAGGCTCGCTCGGGTCCGGGTCGACGTAGGCCACGGGCGCCTCGAAGTCCGACGCCTCGATCGCCGCCGTCGTCGCGCGGTCCGTCGCGTCCCGTGGCGATTCGGGCGAGGACGGCGCCAACAGGTGCCTCACGAACGAGCGGAAGGACTCGGACGGATCGTCCGGATCCATCCTCGCGGCCTCGTAGTCCGTCGCGTCGGGCGAGGCCGGCACGGACATGTCGTTGCTTCCCATCGCTCCTCGGCCGGTAGTCCTCCTCGCTTATCAGCCTCGTCCTCGTCCTCGGCAAAGAAGTGTGTGTGTGTGTGTTTAGTATGAGTTTTATGATAGGTAGAGCTATTTGCCATTTGCCATGCCTCACCACTATCCTATCGTAACCGATACCGTGGCCTCATTTTGGTATTGCGTCCTTGGGGTTAAAACAAAGGAACTCGTCAAAANTCGCACCCGTCCTGTTCTCGTTTGATCTATTTTCGCTCCCTAGGGCCTCGTCGTGGGGAGGAGGCCCAGTTTTGCTAAGATCTTCTCTTCTGAGGGGGAGGGAGAGTTCGTCGCGGGGACTCTTGATTCCAACCTGTTGCTCTACTGCCAACGGACTTGCGATCTCGCTTTCCCCGACCTTCCGGTGTTTCTCCCGTTCTTCCGCGACCCAGGCGTCCACGAGGTACTGCTCGCGATCCATCTCGCGCTGGCGATCGACGGCTTGAGCGACAAAGTATCGGTCGGTGGCCTCACCAATTCGCTGGTTCAACCTCTCCAAGCTCTCGTCTGGATCGACGCGGATGAGCTCCCCGCCAGCTTCCTTCAGTTCGAGCCACCATACTCCACAGTGTGGGGCGTCATTCCGATGGCGTGGATCCGCTACAGGTGCCAGTCTCCTCCCCTGTCGTTTCTCCTCTTCGTGGTGGTCGATGGCCTGCTGAACTCGCTGTTTCACGATGTCCTCGCGCTCGCCCGGATAAACGACGATGTGACGGTCCGCCTCGTCCACCCTGACCGTGAAGGGGCCGTCGCCGCGATGCCAATCGGGCGCCTGAACCACTCGCCGCCGAGGGGGGCTGCCGTACTCGCTGCCGTCGAAAAGGCCGACGTTGTCCGGGCCGTCATCGATTGGACCTGCCGCTCTTCGTCGTTGTTGTCCCCGATCATATCTTCTCTTGTCGCGGCTCGTTTTTGATGGGGCTGGTCTTGTCAGGGGCGCTGACGACCGGGTCTTGCTGTTTCCGCTGCCGGCTGGGACGTGGGATCTCGTCGGTCCAGACGCTGGCCTAGGGAAGCCGGCGGACGCCATGGTTGTGGTCTCGGGGAGGGCCGTCCGGATCCAGCGATTTTGGCCGTGGCGGCCTCAACAAGGAAACATACGACGCAGCGATCAAGCTCGCCAGCGGCTACCAGGGCTCGGCTGGGAAGCAACCGACTGGCGGCAGACAGAACAGTGGATTGGCGTTCGTCCTGCCAGGATGGCCGGGGCGCGGGTAGTCAGGACGCGGAGGACGTGGTGGAGACTGCGGACGATGTGGCCGAAGCGGTGGTGGCCGCGGCGACGGCGGACACGGATCCGGCGGCGGCACCCAAACAAACATGGCCAAGGAGGCCAAACAGCAGCAGCAGGAGGCTGCACGCGAGCGGCAGAAGGCCGGCGAACCAAAGGAGCCGAGCGGAAAAGCGGCGAGCGGGAGATTGGGAAAATGAACCAAGAAGGCTGCTGGTGTGACAATCAAGGCCGGGTGACTGAGGCCTGAAGAGCTGTTGGTGCAAGTGGAAGGTTCATCGGAGGGTTGCAGGCACATTGAATGCGGTAGGAAAAATCTAGCCGTATGGAAGGAGCGATGGGAAGATTGAGAGGACCACTAAAGGGTCAGGGAAGCAGGTTTTGTGCAGGATTTTGGATGCGGTGGCCAGGCAGAATCTGCTGAGGGCAGAGCCATGGTGGAGCGCAGGCACAGCACGTCGCTGGCTGGAATGGTTGAGGGCAGAAGGTCTGCTGGTGTGATAGGCAAGACCAGGCAGATCGCTAGCGTGAGGCTAATTCAGGAGCACCTCTGACTGTAAGTTGGCAACATCTTCAGTGCCGCTGGCAGGCTGGTTCAGTGTAGGATTGCTGGCGTGGCAAACAAGGGCCAGCCTCTGGCGGGTGCAGGCGAGATCGAGAGGACTGCTGCTGCAGATAATGGGCTCCCTTTGGAGATTCTTGAGCAGGAGTAAGCTGGAGAAGAACTCCTGGGGGTGAACATGGCGATCCAATAACAATCCGTTTGCATGGGGGCTAGTTCGAATGAGGCCTCCGCGAGACCATAATATCTGCTTCCTGGTTGGGACAGGTGAGTCTGGGAACACTGTCAAGACAGGCAATACCACAAGGGCCCCCGGCCCAGCAGGCAGGTTCTGCAGAGGAGCACTGACACGGCAAGATATGCTGAGTGAAGCTGGGGGTGAGGGGGGAGTGGGCATAACCAGGAAGGCTTTCATCATTAATGAGACGGTGTACCTGCTTGCATACCCAAATTGCCTTAGAAGACACAGGTACCAAAATGAAACGAAGAGCGTTTCTGAAACCGCCCTACCCTTGAAAATGCAGGGCGTTAATTTTTATGTAAGGAATGCCCTTTGTTTTCAAAAATATTGAAAACAAAAAGAAGTTTTCCCAAAAGTTTCTCTCGTGCTGTTCACGCAATTGCTGAAAGAAAGCGCCAAATAATAGGAAGATACTTTTTAGAAAGAAGGGTGTTCTAAAAATTTGTAAATTTCGGTATGTCATAGAAATCAAACTTGATAGGGGGCTACCAATCAAACAGCTCGCTGTCCCACCCGGTCCCGGCCTTTTGCGCGAACGCCTTGAGGTCGTCCTTGATTCGCACGGACCCTCCGCAGTACATGATGCACCACGCCGCGATGCGGTTGCGGGGGACGTCCTTGATGCTACCCCTCCCCGCGCCGTGGCCAAGGCCCTTCTCTAACGAGCTGATGATCTGCTCGATCGTGCCGGGGAGGCTCTTGGGACGGGACTGCTGGAGGAATATGTTTCCATACCTGCGGAGGTTGTTCACCTCCCCCGGCGTCAGTTTCTCTTTGCCCGTATAGAAGACGCAAGTGAGGTGGGCGTCTCCGAGGAGCGGCGCGAAGAACTTGAGCATGCCACGATTCCGCACGGACCACACGAGGACCTTGGTCCGGGAGGCGTCGGGGAACTGTCCCATGACGCCGAGGGCCGGGGTGATCCCGATCCCGCTCGCCATGAGGACGAGGTGGCTGTAGCGCGTGGCGATGGTGTACGGGCTAGTGAACGGGCCGCGGACCCAGCACGACCGCCCGTGGTTGTTCGCCTGGACGTCGGCGTTCAGCCCCTTGGTCCAGTTCCCGCCGGGCGCGACGAAGATTTGCGTCGTGTCGTACATCTTGGACAGGTCCTTTCGCGCCGCCTGCTGGATGAACTGACGTTCGTTCGTCTCCTCCTCTCGTCCGAGGGTCGGTTCCTCCAGGATGTCCTCGATGAACGTGCCGAGATCGGGCGTCTCCTCAATGGTCGCGAAGGCGCTCTTGCGCGGGAAGACCTTGTACGACGACTCGAGGGTCAGGGGGTTCACGGCGTGGAGGATCTGGGAGGCCTCGGCGCACGTCATCGGCGTCGAGAACATCTTGAAGATGGTCTCGCAGGCAAAGTTCTGCTCCTCGATCGAGGTGCAGGCCGTCCCGTCGGTGAGCGCGATGACGTTGATCCCCTTCTCGTATGCAACGCGGATGGTCGATTCGACGCAGGCGTTGGTGAGGAAGCCGCCGATCATGAGGGTCTCGATGCTCTTTTCGAGGAGGAGGTCTTCCAGATTGGTCCCTGCAAATGCACCAAGAAAAAGGTTCAGATACAGAGATTGGCAATTGGGATACTATCTCTAGTTCAATGTTCAGATACTGACCTGCAAAGGCATCGATCCCATACTTGCTCTTGATTATGCTGTCTCCCGGTTGGGGCTTGTGCGTCTTTGCACGACGCCGACGAGGAAGACGAGTTCGACGTCGACGGCGCCGCCGCCAAGGAGGTGGGCAGTCCCGTCCGCCTCCAGCAGCTCCTCAGCATCTTCTTCCCCACGTACTCGATGTCGAGCCTGGACGCGAACGACGACTTGATGGCGTGCGTGGGACCGTTGCTGTCCGAGGTGCAGGCCCGACTCTCGGGCAAGAGGGCGCGGAGGATGGGGAAGGAGGCGCTGGAACGGTGGCCGGTGGCCAAGATGATCGAGTACGTGTGCTACAACGTCGACCTCGCGGACAAGAAGAAGAACGAGGAGGCGGACAAGAAGGCGTCAACCGTGGTCGAAGAACCGGGGGGAGACTCCCAAGAGGATCCCGTGGCGGAAAAAGGACTTGAAGTCACAGAAGACCCCAAGATTGTTGGCAACAACGTCGAAGACGGCGACGACGTCATCGAGGCCAGTTCCACCCTCCTCGCGTCCATCGACGTCGCCGAGTTCCTCTCCTCGGAGGAGGGCGAGGACGCGCCGACGTACTACCTCCGCGCGCTGGCGAAGGTGCTGGGGAGCGCGCGCATCGACGTGGGAGCCGAGGACGCGACTCTTTTGCGCCGGCTCAAGGCTCTCGTGTCCGAGGCCGAGCACTCCAACGACGACGGGGTGACGGTCCGGTCCGTCCGGAAGCTGGCCGACCGCCTCGTGGACGTCGAGGACGAGGAGGACGAGGGGGGCAGTGTTTCCACGGAGGGGAGTGCACAAGACGATGCGGCGGATAATGACGAGGAAGTAATGGAGAATGGACTGGCCGAGAAAGAGGAAGACAGCTTGGAGAAGGAAAACCCCCGGACGAGCCTTGGCAGCGTCAAGTCGACGAAGCTGGATGTGGACGGTGGCAGGAGGTCGTCATCGCACCGTGCCAGCTTGGCAGATGTGAATTGCAACTGATAGCGATTGGTATTTCAGAGTTTCATTCCAGATGGAGGCGACGAGCAACGATATCATCATTTGTTGCTTTAGGGGTTACTGTTATTTCATTTCATTAACAACATGCATGTATCTCCCTCCAAGAAGTAGAAGCGTGCGACATCGCGAAAATTTGCATTTAGGTTGCGTCGCGCCACAAACACAATAGACCTCGTCGAGTTTTCGCCATCCTTCGCGTGATGCAACAATCATACTTACCTTAAACAGCCTGAGTCGGATCAAATAGCGGCTTGGGCAAGCAGAG
>JALLPA010000802.1:0-12982 GCA_036939895.1 Thalassiosira exigua
TTGTCTCTTTCTGACGGTGGAACTGCAACCCTCCGGGGAACCACTCCAGCTCCTTTGGGTACACCTTCACGCTCAGTCTGAACGTCGAGCTGTGCTCATCCAACAACAAGATGAGGACCTGCTGGTGGCTCGACCACGCCATGAGCAGGTCGCCGGAGTAGACGAAGTGACGGAAGAGGTGCTTCGTGTGGGGCTTGATCTTGACGTAATAGAACCCGGAGTTGGCGCTGTACGACGCGTATCGCTCCTGACGGGATCCGTCGTCTTGGAAGTACAGGTCGAACTCCAGCAACTTCTCGTCCTCGAAGAAGGACACGGGATCCTTGTACCACACCACGTCCGCGTCTTGGAAGAGGAGGTCGTTCGTATCCCAGCTCGTTCACCAGGTGGACGCACAGGACCTTGGCGAACATGACGACCAAGAAGACTCCGTCGCCGAACACCATGGCTTCCTCTTCTGGGACCGATGCCATGAGCTTCTCGTCGAAAAAGGCCTTCAATCCCATCGCCTTCACCAGCAATTTCGTATCCACGTCTGTGGGAAACACCAGGACGTTGGACAGGTCGAACCCTCGGGCGCGCGCCGAGCAGGCGAAGTTCATCAGCAGCTCCGATTGACCTTTGTTGCACGTCAATACCACGGTGGTCTTGCGATCGATCTTCTCCAAAATGACTTTCAGACGAGATTTGACGTCCTTCAACTCCGTCAGATACGTCAGATGCGTCAGCAGCTTCTCCCGATTCTTTTCCACGTGCCGTTGATTCGGCGAGGGGAACTCCAATCGTCCCTTGGCCGTTCAAGCCCGACTGGACAGCTTCAGCGGCAAGCCGGGGTCCAACTTCTCCCCCGGCTCGTCGGGACGTCGCATCCATCGTTGGACGTGGTAGCTCTGATACTGTCCCCCGATGAGAGCGTAGCACTGTCGGGCATTGCCAGGATTGTTCATCAAGATCACGTTCATGACGTCGCAGTTCTCCGTGGCCTGCTTGGCAGAAATGTGGGGCGGGCGCTCGTCCCCGTTCCGCGCGGCGGCGGCATCGGCGGCGATTTCCTCGTCGGAGGGAAAGGCTTCGGCTTTGCTGTACAGGACGACCACGTCGTTGCCCTTGAACTCAGGGTTGGGGGGGGACGCCAAAGTCAAAGGTCGTCACGAGGTCGTCTTTCGTCACCCGCACGAGGCCGTGGGCGATCTTCTCGGGGATGAAGGTGGACGAGGTTTCGTCTTTTCCCCGTGCAACGCCCCCGTGCAACGCCCGCGGTTTTCCGCGCTTCGTCTTCTCGCGAACGGACTTGCACTCCTTCTGGACCTTCTTCGCGGCCAGCCCCTCGACTCTCCGCTGCCTTCCTCCTCGCAGGGGCCCGAGGCGCCGTTCGAGTTCGATCCGCTCAGCTTGCTCGGGCGGGAGCCGGAAGCGACCCGAATCCCGATCCACACTCCTCCGTAGAACGGCACAAAGGAGGAGCAGGCCACGATGCCCAACCACGCGATGGTCGGCAGTCGACCGGGACCAGGGCGGCGGCGGGGGCGGGATGAGGACGACGACGGCCCCGATAGCATCTTCCTGTCGAGGCTGAGGCCTGGGGGCCATCACCTCCGTCACCATCGCCGCAGCCGCCTCCTCTGGCATCGGCGAGAAGAGCAGTCCGAGCGTCTGACGGTCCGGCGGGAGAGGACGACAGCGCGGCGAGTTGCGCGTCGGCGATGGCGTTTGAGGGCGTCGAGGGGGTAGGCGGCGCGGTCGGCCGAGGGCCGGACATCGTGGATGATGAGGGATGTGAGTGAGAGAACTTTTGAGGGGGTTTGGTAGCATCTGCCACCCAGCACAAACTCGTGGGGTAGAGCACGAAGGGCGAGGGCAAGGGATCGTGATCCCCTGCACCTTAATCCGTGACTACACACAAGCTTCGTGCGAGACCTGCTGGTGTGGTCCGAGCGGCTCCCTCCTCTACTTAGCGCGTGCTCGACACGGGCCTGAAACATCAGAATCCTCCCTTCGCTTCGCTTCCTTCCTTCCTTCCTTCATTGGCAGCAAGTTTTCTTGCGATGTTCGACCCGCGCGTGACGAAAGAAATGTGTGTATCACTATTATTTCGTACATATTGTCAACGCTTTCGCGCGCTATTACCTCCGTGTGCGGCAACAAACGCGAAACGTCTGGATCGCAAAATTGAGAAATCTTCGGATACCTTAAGAAGGGAAAGCATCGCTCCGAGGTGAAAATGTCGAGACCCGTTGATTTCGTAAATCCCGCCGACCAAAAAGCCAAAGTGCATCAACACAACAACCACTTCGTCGCCCTTCTCCATACCGCGCGTCCCAACGCGACGCTGTGACCTTGACATGAACTGTGCTTGCATAAAGCGCCCATAACCATTGTGTAAGGAGGAAGTCTCCGAGGTAGCACCGAATTTCTATCCCGCGCTGCTGTGTTTTATCGAGTCGAGCAGCGCAGCGGCAGTAAGGCCAACAGCGGCAGTCGGGACAGTGCAGGCGGCACCCTTGACAGCCATGGGCTTCCTAAAAAAGAAGCCGGCCTCGAGGGGCGAGGTCAGCCGAACGGCGGCCAAGCACGGAGGCGGGGTATCCCCCGCCTCCATGGGCGTCGCATCTCCTACTGAAGAGGGGCGCCAGGACGAGGGGAGCGTGCGCGGCCGCGACAGCGAGGGCCGGGCGACCCCGTCGCGACCGACGCGGACGTCGGCGGAGTCTCGCAAGAAGGGGGTCGAGAAGAAGAGGGCGTCCTCCGCGGCCCGTCCGTCTTCGTCGCGGAAGAAGGAGTCGGCGCGGAGGTCGAAGTCGCCCCTGCAGCAGCTCGGGAAGAAGACGACGGCGCGACGCAGGGGAAGGAGCGTCACTCCCACGACTCCGAAGGAGGCTCAGAAGAAGGCGTCCAAAAAGTCGGCGAGTTCCAATGGGTCCGCGAAGAAGGTCGCGAAGAAGAAGAAGCCGCCGTCCTCGACTGAGAAGACGCCCAAGGTCGCGAACAGGAAATCGAGGAGCACCACCGCCAGCAAGGCCTCCTCCGCCAGCAAGGCCTCCTCCGCCAGCCGTAAATCTCACCGCAGCAAGGGGACCAAGAGCAGCTCGCTCAAGAAGAAGCTGCAAGAGATATCCGAGGACGAATACAACAGCTCCGAGAGCGAATCAGACAGCGAGAGCGACTATTCCGGCAGCGACTACAGCCACTCGGAGTGTGAGTCCGGTATGGACGATTACACGGAGGCGTCGGACTTCGTGTCCATCGACCGGCGGGGCGAGTCCATATCCGAGGACGAGACGGGATTCACCAGCTCCCATAGCACCGAGGGCGCGTCCTACGAAGACGAGAGGGAGGGCATTGTATCGCCGGTCGCCGGCCTCCTCGACTCGGCCAAGGAGGGGCTCGGGGCGCTGGGCACGTTCGCCGAGTCGACCCTGGGCCAGGGGGCCGAACAGCCCAAGAGCAAGAGCAAGGAGGAGGAGGGCGTCGCCAGCAAGGCCGACAACAAGGCCATTTCCAAAGCCGCGAGCAAAGCGGAGAGCAAGGCCGGGAGCAAGGCTGGGAGCAAGTCGGACGGCAAGGCGGACGCCAAGGAGGAGAGCAAGACCGACATTAAGGGTGTCGACACTGATGAAAGCGAAACCAGCTCCAAGAGGATCCCGAGTACATCCTCGCGGGCCAGTGCTCGGGTGAGCGCGGCCACCACCTCGACCCTCGACGACTTCATGAAGAAGATGAAGGCCTTTGAGGTGAAGAATGTGGAACACCAGCTGAAGGTGCAGGTGACGGAGAACGGAAACGTCGAGAAGCTTGAGCTTCAGGTAAGTTCTTCGGGGCTCATTGCATTCTGCTCGTATCCATCGTAGGTATTTGTTCCTAACTCGCACCCCTTCGCAGGAACTTGCGTACATCCCCAAGCCTAATACGCCTGCGGATATTGTCATAAAGGTCGACTGCTCCACCATCACCCTCCAGGACTGCATGATTCGCCGCGGCAAATGGTACGAGATGCAATCCCTCCCGTTTGTTCCAGGATCCGATTTCGTGGGGACCGTCGCCTACATGGGCAAGGACGCCGGCCGGTATTCGACCTTCAAGATCGGGGACAAGGTCGCGGCGTGCGTCCCCTCGGGCAGCAACGCCAAGTACATCGTGGTGCCCTACTACAACATCATCCGCGTCCCACCCGGGGCCGACAGCGTCGTCGCGCTCTGCCTCCTGAGCAACTACGTCCCCGCGCGCGAGGCGCTCGACCTGGCCCGGAAGTTGAACACCCCCTTCACCGGAGCGAACGTGCTCGTCATCGGGGGCAACGGTCCGAGCGGCCTCGCCACAATCGAGCTCGCGCTGCTCGAGGGCGCGAACGTCTTCGCGACCGCCGACGAGCGCCACCACGAGTACCTGTCGAACCTTGGCGCGACGTGCTTCCCTATCGACCCAAACAAGTGGCTGCCCACGCTGCAGGGGAAGATGGACGTGGTGCTAGACTCGGTGTGCCTCGACGGGTTCGAGAGCTCGAGCCTCGCGCTCAACTCCGCGGGGACGTTGGTCTGCACGGGGATGAGCGCCGTGTACACTCAAGGGCAGATAAGGGCTGGCTTCTTGAGGGACGTGCGGGATTACAAGGCGACGTATTGCAAGATGAGGGCAAAGTACGTGATTAAAAATTCTGTCTATTATGACAGGATGGAGCGATACAACACTGCGCCAAATGAGTACGCGGTAAGTGATGTTTCCGTTCCTATCAGTTTTGATCACAACATGTGAAGGTCACTAATTCACCACGGTTTCTTTCCTTCTTGTCGCAGCAACACTTCCGGTATCTGTGCCATTTAGCATCCAAGGATTCCATCAAGCCGATGGTGTCTTCCCGATCGCCTCTCAATCTGGTTGCGGCAACACAAAGGTGTATTGAGCATGGCGATACTAGCTATGGCGTTTGCGTATGCACTCCTTGGGCCACCAAAGCCGAGCAGGATCCGGAGATGGTGGCTGCTGCCGCATCTGCCACAAAGGAGGAGCATGATTCGATGGAGGCTGTCACGTCCACATCGGATTAATATTTTATGGGCGGGGGAACGCTAGCACCCATATCAGAGTTTTTGTTATTCTTTGGACAGAATGTTTCAGGTGATAATGATGATGTGTTTAGTAGAACGGGAAGTAAAAAGTATACTAGGTCAAGGTCTGGAGTTCTTTACTCCATACTTTTGTACAGAGAAAAGTGTCTGACATCAAGATGCAATACCTCTAGACGTAGATATCTATCCAAACGACTGCTTTTAATTGCCAATAGTGCCCACACCTTCATACTCAAATCCCAGTTCCTTCAATAAATATGTTGACCAGATATTTCGGCCGTCAATGATCAACGGCTGGGCCATTGTCTCCTTGAGCATCTCGAAGTCAGGGCTTTGATACTGGCGCCACTCGGTGACGAGCACCAGCGCATCAACACCCTCCGCAGCACTGTATTCATCTTTGACAATATTTATTTGACCTTTGTATTTTGCCGCAGCATTTTCGCCAGCGATTGGATCGTGCGCCGACACCTGACCTCCATCAGCTATGACTCTATCAATCAAGCCAATGGCCGGGCTCTCACGAATGTCGTCTGTCTTTGGCTTGAAAGCAATACCCTGAGTTGCAAAGTTAACATATACAGGTGTAGGGTGATTCTAAGCTTTCGAGCATCCTTTCAACTTACCCAGACAGCAATTTTACGACCACGTAGGTCTCCTAGATGCTTCCTATGGACAAATAATGTTGTTTGACTTTTTCAACAAGGGAGCCATCGTCCAAACAAAGTTTGCCAAGGTACTCACCTTAGTTTCCGTACTAGAATGCCCTTTTGCCGTTGGTTGACTCTGTCCGTTGCAACAGCCAGGTCAATCTCCACATCGTGATCTCTGCCCGTATGCACCAAGGCCTAAGTCCAAGTGACAAGCATGAATACAAACTGAAGTTCAACAAGAAATGGTGAAAGATTCACGCGATGATTTACCGTGACATCCTTAGGGAAGCATGAACCCCCATAACCTGGACCCGAGTATAGGAACTTGGAGCCAATTCTAACGTAGAACTCAGGGAGTTGGTTCATGTATTCACTACCAAATATAAGTGGATCATCTTATCTTTCTCACCTGCTATCACTGCCAACGCCGTGCCGAACAGAATGGACGTCAGCTCCGACCTTCTCGCACAACCCTGTTCATTGTGGGCGAATCAAGAGCGGGACAATCAGTTCGTGGGCGCTTGAGAAGAGCAAGACGTAGACCGCCGTGCTCACCTGCCACCTCGTTCATGAACGATATCCTCATCGCCAACATCGTGTTCGCAACGTACTTGGTCAGCTCGGCGCTCTCGGGATTCATCCACACGATCTTTTCGACATTCAAGCAGACGGGATGGTAGAGTCGAGTCATTACGCCGCGAGAATGTTCGTCGCGATCGTGCACGCCGACGACGATGCGATCCGGGCGCATGAAGTCGTTCACCGCGTCGCCCTCTTTGAGGAACTCAGGATTGCTCACGACGTGCACCGGATGGGCGGAATTCTTGACGATGTTCCTGTCCGCATAGGAAGGAGAGGGTGAGAACAAGAAATTCCGAGTCGAGCAAACCAATCGAAATCCGTTACCTGACGCGCTTGTTGGTGCCCACGGGCACGGTGCTCTTCAACACGAGCACCACCTCTTTCGCCAGGTGTTCGGCCACCATCTTCGCCACGTCGTCGACGTAGCCCAAATGCGCCCCTCCGTCGCTGCGGCTGGGCGTCCCGACGGCGACGAAGATGACGTCCACTCCTTGGATAGATGCTTTGGGATCGGCCGAAAAGGTCAGCCGTTTCTGGGCGACGTTTCGCTTCGCCATGTCGTCGAGTCCCGGCTCGAAGATGGGCAGGACGCCGTCGTTGAGGCCGTCGATTTTGTCTCGGTCGAGGTCCGCGCAGACGACGTGGTTGCCGATCTCGGCGAAGCAGCAACCTGATCATACGCGAGGTTGAGGCAGCGCGCCCATCATCATGATGAATAGAACAAGATAAACGGATGAAACTCACCAGTTACGAGACCAACATATCCGGATCCAACGACGCATATCTTCATGTTTTCTAGGTAGTATGACCACGATCAGACGTATGACAGATCTATGCTTCTACTTTGTTGGGATTGGTTGCCTTGATGAACATATTATGGGTGAGATCAGATGAAGGTTTGGTGTTTGAGCCTGTCTCCAACTCCAAGCCAGGGATCCGGCTTCCGACGACCTAGCGAGTAGATATTTTGGACTTCTCTTATCTTCGTTGCTCCGTCCGCTTCTGCCGACGCCGACGGACCGCTCCGACTGGAGAGTGAGAGGATAGCAAGTAGCAAGTGCGTGAGAGCCACGCACGGTGAGAGCTGTCCGTGGTGAGAGGCGCGTGAGGCGGGGAGCTGAGAGAGAGTAGAGTTCGCATCGAACAATTATCGCCAAAATATACATTGAACGATAAGTAGGTATGTATCACCACTGTATCACATATGTTGATTGCAGGATAAGTCGCCAATATCTGATGTTTGGCGACAATGGCGTGGATACTTACCAAAAGATACCAATGTCGGTGTCGACAGATCAGGGCTTTGAAACCTAGAGAAAGCGTATGGATCTGTTTTATGAACAATTTCAATTCAACGTAAAAAATAGGACTAAAAATGAAATATTTGATTGAGTTACATTTCTGAACACCACATAAATGGACATATTTCAACGGATTTTTGGACGTTTCAATGGGTTCAAATCCTTGAACTGAAAATCGCTGAGCGCTCTGCCGCTGTGACGCCGACGCCATCACATCAAAGACGACGCCAACATCAAAGACGACGGAGCCGAGAAAAGTCGGTTTCGGTCAGGGTGCCTTTGATGGATGGGATGTTGGCCCGTCGTGCGAAGATCCCACGGCCCACGGACAATTGTGGCGTGGACTTGAGGCTTAGAAAGAGCGGGGCTCTCTGCTCTCTGAGCAAAAATGAGGGACGTCCCCGCATCGCGAGGAACGGATGAATCCATCGCCACGGGCGTGGAGAAGGGCGACGTCGGCCGCGGCCGGCATTTCACGTCGATCAAGGGAGAGCAATACTACCGGGTGAGGTACGAATGGGAGTATTCGAAGTTCCTAAACTCGTCCCGATCCGAACTGCGCAAGATTCACGATGCGTACCCGAGGGCTTACGTGGACAGAGAAGTCGAAGATCAGGACAAAATGTGGAGGTGCGCTATGGAGTTTCAAAAGGAGGCCTTTGGCAATGGCGAGCAATGGTCGCCGTATCGAAGGAAAAAGCTGCTATGTGACC
Source organism: Thalassiosira exigua (assembly GCA_036939895.1). Taxonomy (NCBI): domain Eukaryota; phylum Bacillariophyta; class Thalassiosirophyceae; order Thalassiosirales; family Thalassiosiraceae; genus Thalassiosira; species Thalassiosira exigua. Next base: position 8,313 of record JALLPA010000802.1, read on the forward strand.
TTCGCGACAATTTCTATGAGCTTACCACGAACCGGTACATCTCTAGGCCGAATTTTGAGTGCTGCGTGCTGAAGGCATCTCGTGGCTACAGTCACGGCACTTTGCAGGATGACAAATTCGTCAGAGCTGTCCGTTCTGTGTACAATTCGTTCGACTCGCTCTGCAAGGAGGTCTTCGATTGGAAGAGCTTCTTGTTCTACCTGCATTTCATGCTCGATGCCAGCATCCCGACCAAGGAGCAACTGCTGTCTGCATTCTCCATGATCGGCAACAAACAATGCATCGACCTTCAAGAGTTGGGGATGATTTTGATCCCGTTGCTCAAGGCTAGCGTTACAGGAAGCATACTTACCCTCATGGGCGAAGCCTTTGCACAAATCAAAGCTTCCATGCAAAAAGTGGACGAAAATTGCAAATCGACAGCCTTGACAATAACTGTGTTTGAGAAAATGCTGGATATGGACGGATTAGGTGCATTATTCGGACGGTCTCGAACGATTTGGGGTAGAGGTAGGGTGTATCCGGTATTTGTAAGTCGCTGGGAGGAGGAATTCTACAACAAGACGTTACTTCAGCTGGTGAAGAATACTAGGCGCGATGAAGCCATACGGGACAAACTCGGCCGTGACGTATTGAGGACCAAGCTCCGTGTGTGGAAGTCTTGGCTGGATCATGCAAAGTATCAAAGTTCATTGCGGCGCATTTTGACTACGATCAATCGTAGGGTGAATCAGAGGAGGAAAGCTAGAGGTTTGTTCGCTTTTTCACGGTGTGCAATCTGTCACCGTGCTACATTGGTTATTCAGCGTGTAGGGCGAGGCTTCTTGGGAAGGCTGGTGGCAAGGAAGTGCTGGATGATATATTCCTCTGCCACTCTGATACAAACCCACTTCCGTATGCATCTTGCCAAGAAAAGGCTACATGCATTATACTGCACCTATATCTGGGCTATTGTCGAAGTTCAACGTCTTATCAGGGGAGCGCTTGGAAGACGGTTAGCTTATCGAAAGCTCATGACAATTGTTGAGCAGGAGCGCGTTCGCATCGCGAAAGAGAGAGAAAAGCTTGAGATGGAAAGGGGTGTGCGTAGCCTTATCAAACTGCAAGCATTTTGGCGGCGAAAGATAGCAACTGCGAAGTCAATGGAATTGAGACAGAAGATGCAGCGGGAGGCACTAATACGCCAAGCTATGGAAACTGAGAGGGACTTATTCCTCCGGGAGAGGCAGATATATCAACGGCAGCTGGAATCCTTTTACAAATCAATGAAGGACGAGCACCTGAACAATGACAAAATTCAATCAAAAGTAGCACAGGATCAAATCAAAGTTAGGACTCTGAAAAGGCGACTCAAGAAAGATGAGATAGACAGCGCCGAGCCAGATAATTCAGAACAGCTGGCCATGGAAAAATGGAAGAGGGACTGGGGGGCCAGAATTGAAGCAGGTGTGATGGAAATGAAATCCAATAGTATTCACTGTCTGGATCAGCCAGATAATGCAACTGAGAAACGTACACGAGCGATTATCAAAGAGCGGATAAAAGGCAGAGTTCCACAAGTGCTCGCAAGGGCCAAAGAAAGAGGCATTCCCATGGAGACAAAGGAGGCCAAAGCTGTCGCCCGAGAGGAGATTCTACACATCATAGGAGAGGAAGAGCGGACAAGACTTAGCAGTGCCATGGAAAAGGCCTTCATGGAAAGAGAAAAGCTCAAGGAAGAGGCAAGGCTGCGAGCAGAAGCTAAGGCAAAGGATGCCCATGCCAGGGCGACGGTTTATGCTGTATCATTGGTATCCAATGCGTGTCGCAGATGGCTTGCGAGGAAAGAACTTAGGAGAAGGTGTTTGGAAACGTACGAAAAGAAGTTTGACGAGTGGAATCATGCGTTCTTCTACAGAAACAAGATCACTGGGGACATATCTTGGTCAAAACCGAAGGCAATGGGCTTCTTTGATATTCCGGCCAAAGACGAATGGAAAATTATTCGAGACGCCCACAACTTTCCTTACTACTTCAACCCATTTCTGATAGAAATGAGATGGACGCCACCTGCCGATGAATCCATGTGCTGCGGTGTTGTTCCTCACACTTGGTGGCGAGAGTATCCTGTGAGGTCTGGCCCTTGTCCCAATTTTGGCCGGCAGCTGAACGAAGATGATGGTAAAAGATACTGCGCAGATTGTGCTATCTACCGTTCAACTGAAGATGTGTACGAAGATGCCATGATAGAAGAGAGGTGAAAGATGTTCGCATTCAAGCTTGGATTTCTACCAATGGAAGTCTCACTCTGGTGATCTCAAATCTGGATCTACTGGTGTGACTGACCGTTTAGAGTGCCTTAGGCTGGCTCATATCATTCATAATGCAAAGCACTCAAATTAATACAGGGGTGACGAAGGATGGCTGTGTAAGCTACCAACGAAGAATCCTACCTAATTCATTTTGAAAATGATATGCCATGGCCTCTCTCTTTCTTTGTAACTGCCATTTGAAAAAACTGAAAAGGAACATTCCAACACAAGAGTTGGTCATTGGAGGTCCCCTGGTTTCTTCCGAACTGCATGCATGACTATCTTTCTCATTTCGCCCACGAAGTCATTGACTTGCTTTGATTGTGAATTAAAATGTTCAATTATTGGGTTAACATCAAGAGTCAATCGTTGCAAATTTATGTGTCAGTTTTGTTTGTGGCATTAAGTTTGTGCAAATAACTCATGTTCAATGCTGTTACTGACAAAATAGCTAAGGTTTTGGAAGAGGGTTGGGTGGATATGATGCACAGGAAGGTGTGTGCAACATATGATTTTCAGCTTGGATCATTTTGATGTTGTCATTGATAGGCAGTAGAGTTGCTCTCGTGAAATTTTAATGAGGTGTTGTCGCATTTTACTGAAAATGCCATGGTGTCGATCACACCTAACAAAGCCCAATGAAATAAGAAACTTTCACAGCCAAAGTGATCCCGTAAAAAGAGTATAAATTATTTTGAAGTTGTTTATCATTTTTATTTGATTGATATGATCAGTGTTCCACATTATTAGAGCCTCATAGTCGAATTTGAGGAAGTAATACTGGGTCCTGGTGGCACGAGTATTCTGGTCCTAGACTAGTGGCTGGGCCATCAATTGAAAGCATATGTGATTCCTCCAGGAGACTGTCCCTATCATAAGGAAACCGTTGCTACCAATTTTGAGCCTTAAGTACAATGTAATGGTCTCAAATGTACCTTTTCAGATGTTCGCGGCCATCCTCAGTGAGTTGAGAGATGATTCTACTGCCGGTGACAATAATGTGCGTTTGATTGTAGGATTATTGACTGAGACAATTACAAAATGGACATTAATGTGGCCATTCTCATCTAAATTTAATCCAAAACACATGGATATGAATTATTTGTGAAGTTGGTTTGTTTTTAGATCGATTTTCACCATCAACAGTTTGTCTCATCATTGGAACCAATGCAGAAATTTAGGACAAAGGTTTTGATGTAGACATTTCAGTTTGAATCATTTTGATGTTGACAATGATACGCAGTGGAGTAGCATTTTCACCCTAAGCTATCTGTCCGAGATCCTTGTTGAACTTTGAGGAATGTTGTAGAATTGTCGCAAATTGCATTATATCAACCAATGAGAGTACTGATCTTACGGTTTGATTGTCACCATGAACCACTCGTCTGACAGTTAAGTCCAATGAAGTATTTGAGTACAGAGTTTGGATTTCAACAAACACAGGAATATATGATTTTCAGCTTTGGTCATTTTGATGTTGACAAATGAATCCTGAGCTATCTGCTCTAGATCCTTGTTGACCTTTTTAACGGGATTTTTCACCAATACCGCTCATGTTACACCATATCAACCTCACCTTACAAAGTCCAAGGAGATTGACCTTGACAAAAAACAATTTGCTGGCATATTGGTGGTCTTCTGGGCTACTGTGAGAGGCAACATATGACATTGAAGTGGTCATTGTCAGTCTGACAAATCCTGCAAAATGAATATGGAGCATTTATCGAGTCGTTTATTCTATTTGTATTGGATTGATATGGTCAATATTCCACCTTATTGGATTCAATTAAAGTTCTATATAATTTGGTGATGTAAGAATGGGACCACATGGTCTGGTATCTAGTTCAGGGGTAGTGACTGTGCCAACAAATCAAGGCATTGATGTGGCCCATTGTATCCTCACGAGTCTTGACGGATCAACTGAAACCATTGGTGCAGATTTTGAGCCTTGTTTGGTTTGCCATGGGTTGAAATGCACCATCTTCAAGACTTTATCAACATCCTCTGTGTGATGAAAATGAAGATTCTGTTGTTAATGACGGCAATATGTGTTTGATTGTGGTGTTATTTGTTGAGGCAATGACAGAAATGGACGTTGATGTGGTCATTCTCATCTAAATTCATTCCCAGACACATGGATTTGAATTGTTTGTGAGGTTGGTTTGTCCTTGGTTCCATTGTCACCATGAACCATTTTGTCTTGTCATTGGGTCCAGTGCAGTATTTTTGTACAGAGTTTACTTCGCCGACGTACGTACCTACGCACGTCACCCCCCCCATGTAGACCATGACGGCCACCGCCAGGCTACTACTACGGCCGCACTGGACCACCTACTTGTCTGCCGCCTCACCTATTTATTCATAGGGGTGGCGCGACAG
>JALLPA010000803.1:0-12978 GCA_036939895.1 Thalassiosira exigua
AGGCAAATTGGGATCCGACGGTATTGGGAGGGAGGAGTATTCGGCTGAGACATTGTACGTACTCATTCTTGAAACAGTGTCTGTGTGGGAATTCAATATTACAATCCTTGGAAAATTGCGGGAGGGTGGGGATTTTGGACATGGAATTGTTCATATCCTCACCCGCCGGTGAAGCTCCACCTGCGCCAGGTGTGAGACGAGCGCCTTCCCTGCCCACGTCCGATCGCACCTTGAGTTCTGCCGCATTCGCCTGCCTTGCCGCCTGAGCAGCCGTGGTCATACTCCTGGCGGTTTGCCTGGGCCCAGCTGAGCCCGTATGGGGTGAAACGGTGCGTGGCCGACTCCTTCTTGTGGGAGATGTAACCCGTTCAGGAGTCTCGTCAGTTGCAAGCATGTTGGTGTCTTGACTGTTGATGAGCGAGCCTGAAACCACAGAGGATGCCCTTGTCGTCAGCCAACTTTTGCCCACTCCCTCTGACCCATTTGTCACGCTTTCCTCCTCCTTGCCTTCATTGTGCCAAAGGCCGCTACGCCACCCCCCCCCCTACCCTTACCTCTTTCTCCTGCACGGGCACATGGGGGGATGAGCACAAGGAGGCAACGGACGCCAGAGCGAAAGCTTGGGAAGGGAGCCCATTCCAGGACGTGTGTGGAGGGGATCCCATGACAACGGACGGAATGAGAACCCGCGTTCAAGGGGCTCGACAAATGTCGTGACTGTCCCCGAGCACGCAGTGAAGAAGCTCAACAACACGTGAATGTCCTTGGGCTCACTCGTGCTTGAGCTTGGTCGTCTTGATAGTTCTGATGGCAAGGAAGACGATGGAGGCCACAATGTGGCAGGCTGTGATGGTGTTGAGGGTCTCGTTGTGGCCTGCTTGCATGGCGATGGGCTTGATGGCAAAAAATGGCGGCCACTGAGGTCGCTGCAATTTTTATTGGTTCCGTTGCAACGGCGAATTTGATCTCCATGCCGGGGCGCAGTCCCAGACGAGCCACTCCGGCCTTCGACGCTTCACTTACGGATCTTCCGAAGTCGGCGCCGTAGACAACGGAGGAAAAGGGGGTCCACCGAGGGCATAAGACCAGCGGGCCTCGGCAACCGACAGTTTGCTCTTGATCACACGCTCGAACTTTGGGAGAAGTGAGCATCAGGTGGTGGATCAAGCAAACACACTCGCCTCGTCCTTCACCAATTATCTCGAACACGTTGCTTCTTGTGTGTGGTCTTTCTGCGGTGGCATTGTAAGCAACACACGTCTCAAGGCTAGCTGCCCTGCCCTTTGAGAGGCGTGGGCATGCATCTGGGAGCCCAAGCCAGACAAAGGATACGCTGGTCGCCAAGATATTCGCTCATTTAGGGTTGCGGGACTTGTGTGAGTGGGGCGCTTCTCGATTCTTTCATGGACCACTGAGCCTGGACATCACGTATCGAAACTTAATGTCTTGGTTCCCAACTTCGCTTGCCTTGGTAAGTTTCTGACAACTTTGTTTGATGTACAATGAGTAGCACTAAGCGATGTAAGTATCAAATGAAATCCTAGCCATTCCGTTGACGTGAGGGGGTTGAGCATCACCACTGTACCAAAACATGTCGTACAAAGCAGATTTGATCACATTTTATCATTTCTGTGCCTTCACTCCCCAACGTTCCAACACAATCATTCATGACCATTGGACTTGCTGTAAAGGATACGGTAATAAAACTCATTAGAATGAACCTGATATTTTTCGGCACCTGAAATCAATTCGGCAGGAGTTCGCGGACCTTTACCATGTTAGCCGCTAACAAAATGAAAATATTTATTTTCTCCGTCAAAATTCGGAGTTTGGTTGAGTTTAACCTGCCAAACAAGCGAGGACGAACGAGAGCACTCCGAAAATACAATAATATTGCGATTTCATTATGATATCGTGCTTCGTACATACAAACGGCAGTTCGGCGACCTAATTGCACAGATTATGATGAGGCAGACACCACATAATATATGTTTTGCTCATCACACAAAACAGCCATAAACTAAAGTTCAATCATTGTAGAACACAATTACAATAATACACACTGCTATTGATAGTAATGATTGCCTGGTATCAACGAGGCATTTTAGCGCGTATTTAGTGCTCGTTACGCTGTAAACATAGATGGACATTTATCACTAACAAACAATTGGTAATATTTTTCGAGATTTCGTCGGTCAATTTACTAGTAGTTTGTTAGTGCCGAAAATTATCAGGTTTGTCCCCAGGACTCCGGCATAAATCAAAACTTGAAACGCTCCGTTCTCGTTCAGATTCTGACCGTTTTCAAAAATTCAAAGTGCACATAGATCAGAATGTGCCTCATTGTTCCATAGAAGCAATAAACAAGTTATTTCATTGGAATCGGCACTCCTCATATTTTTGGAAACTTTGCTTGGCGAAAGCGTAAGGTTCATTCTAACGTGGGCGGAGACCATTCTACGACTGCGAAAACAATTGTTTCTTCGAGATCTGTGCGATGTTCCCAACCAACTTCTCCGTTGCAATTTCAACCACGGCCTGACAGCTCTTGCCGAGCTCACCCCCGTCCTCCTCCTCTTTGGCCCCTGTGGCGGCGGACGAGGAAGGCTTCCCGCCCTTCTCGCCGCCGGATCGGGCCGCCGCTCCTCCCGTCGACCGCCCAGCACGCGGCCCCATGAGAGCCGAGGGAAGGTCCCCCGCCCCGCTCCCGCTGCTTGACGGACGAAACTTCTGAATCCCCTCGGCCGCCTTCGCCACCCGGTCGGGATAACGCGCCCTCGCCTCTGCCTCAGACGTCGGCGTGCTCCCCAGCGCCCGCATCCACAGGAAGTTGCGGGTGAGCGCAGAGAGCACGTCTCGCGCACCGCGGCTCATATAATACTCAACCTCGAGTTCATAGTACGACGACCAGCAGCTTCCCCACTGCTCGAGCCGGGCCTGCTCCTCGTGGATCACCTCGCCGTTCGGGCACTGGTTCTGGACCGGGTTGGTGTACTCCGGGGGGAACGCGCGGAACGCCTTCAGTTCCGGCACGCCCTTCGCCAGGCTCCGCAGGGGATCCACCACGATCGCCAGGAACGGATTCCCGTGCGGATCCTCGGCCCTTTGCCACTGCAGTTGCGTGCTGATGTCCGTCTGGCTCAGGAAGCAGTGGGAGTGCACCCCCACGTCGAACGGATGAGAATGATACCATCCCATGAACTTCTCCCGTCGCGTCCGTTCGATCGACTCGCCGAGGGCGATCATGTGGTTGACAACATCGTCATCGTCAGCTATGACGCGAGTCTCAAAGCCCTCAATTGGTAAGGCAAAGACGTCAGAGACGACAAGGGTGTGGGGCGTAGCGGGATCAGGCCGCCCGAGGAGGAGGCCCATAACCTCGATGGGATTTCCACCCTTCTTGACGCCTTTCTCGATACCAGAGTGGCAGTGAGTCATCTTCGGTTCGCATGAGCAAGAGATGAGCGACAGTACGGCACAACAAAGATAAGGCACCCCAAACGTCCCTCAGTTAGCGCAGTCTGAAGTCGCGCTGATGAACACTCTTGTTGCAAAAGCAATGAGTTGATTCACCAAATGTGGCCCCTCAAATTTATTTCACAGGATGAGCCGACCCGATAGGTCATCCCTCCCAACGCCATGCTATCCTCAAGTTGCCTATCGCCCCAAGTACGCCCATGAGCATAATTTTTCCATCGAAAATCCACAAACAAGGAGCGCCAGACCACAAAGGCACGGCCCACCCCTGCATGGCATCGCTGCCGATCATCAATGCCGCCGATACTCCAAGAAGAACGAGAACAAAGGCTCGATCAACGTCCTCAACCCCATTCCCACAACGCTCAACGAGGTTTCTGCACCAGCAATGTCAGTGTGAGCGCTGGGCGCAGAAGACGCTCCCCGCGCGCCCATCCCACGACAAATCACTCCTTCTCCTTCCCAAAAGATCCAACCACGAAACATCGCGAAGGAGACCCACCATCTTCATCACCGCCGAGGGGCTCACGGCGACGCCCGAGAAGTAGCGGGGGTCGTCCTTCCACGGACACGACTTCCGGAGCTCGTCGAGCTCGGCGGGGTCGAAGGTGTACCGCGCGTCGGCCGCGGCGACGCCGGAGGAGGACGAGGACGAGGGCGCCTCCTTCCCTCGTCCCCCCGCCGCGGCGGAGGATTCGGCCATGGTTGCTCGATCGTAGTGCTGCGCGTGGGGGGCGGGCGGGGTGGCGGGCGTGCGTCGGCGTCGGGCGTCGTTCTTTGGTTTGTTGGCTTTGGCCTTGGATTAGGGATCTTAAAAAGATATCACACCCCCCTTTTCCGACGCGAATACATAATATGTTATTTATTCATCTTTTCGATATTAAGAATAATTTCAAAATACGAATGATTGGATATAAATGACGAGCCTACCTTTCGGACAGATCTACCTACCTACTCGCCCCCTTTTTACCTCGCTGGGGGCGCACGATGGGCGGCAACGATGGGGCTATCACTCGTAAGAAATAATTCAATGATGTCTCGGCCGGCCGCTACGAAGAATTAGAGAAACTTATAAATCGAAAATAAGTAAAAATACGTCCAGTGTTGAATCATTTTTAGATAAAATATCGTACATAAACAATAATTGTAATGAAACAATAGTAACATTATTATGACGATATAAATAAATATAGTATCTGAAAAATATTATGACTCCTATTCAATAACAAATAAATTTCCAGTGCAATCTCCCCGACGAGACGAGGTCGACAACAAAAGTCACACATCGCATCGTCGGCATCGCGGCACCAAAGGAATAGGGGCAGAGGCAAAAGGAAATCAACAAAATCATCGACCATGTCCGGCGCAAGGAAGCTCCAGAGTGAGTCTCATCCGTAGGTCGCGGCGGCCGACGCTTGAGTAGGCGTGGGGCGGCGCTGCCTCCCCCTGGACCGGATGGCGCCGTCGTGCGCCGGAACTGGTATGGATACGGGGGGAGGCGTCGTTTCCACGAAGGCGAGGAAGTTACGAAGGGAGGCTACTCATTGCTCGGGAAGGGCGAGGGATGGTTTCTTTTGGGGCGGATCATAGGGGGGGGGGGGGGGGGGGGGGGGGGACTTGCACATCAATTCGGCATGTTGACATGGTTTTTGGTGCATGTCTTTGCCTTGCGTCCCCACGAGAAGGTGTGCTTTGGGAGTATTTTTGCTATCATTATCTTGACAGCTAGCTGTGGACTTGCCTGTTCATATGGGCGAAAATGTCACAAGCATTCGGTATTGCGGTTGCCATGTCGGTGTTTCGACTCCAATCATTCCAGATTGGCACATGGGAGACTGTTTGATTTGGACATGACTGGGAACTGGGAAATATCGTGTGATCATCTGGCATCGATACTCAGGTTTTCCTCTCGATTTGACTCCTTTGTGCAGCCGAGATCGATCGGGTCATGAAGAAGGTCGACGAGGGAGTCGAGCTCTTCGATGAGATCTATGAGAAGGTCTACTCGGCCGAGCAACAGTCTCAGAAGGAAAAGTACGAGGTGGAGCTGAAGAAGGAGATAAAGAAATTACAGCGGCTGCGTGATCAGATCAAATCATGGATATCGGGGTCAGAGGTCAAGGACAAGGACTCGCTGCTCGATTACCGGCGTCTGATCGAGACGAAGATGGAGGCGTTCAAGGTGGTGGAGAAGGAGACGAAGACCAAGACATTCAGTAAAGAAGGTCTTGCGCGGCAGGAGAAGCTTGATCCGGAGGAAATTAAGAAATTGGAGACGATCAAATGGGTTGGTGAAATCCTTGACCAGGTCCAGACCCTCATCGACGACAAGGATTTGGAGGTCGAACAATTGAGCTCCGGGAAGGGGAAGAGAACAAACAAGGCCCAGATTGAGGAATGCAATCAGCACCTTACATCGCACAAGTTCCACCTGAGCAAATTGGAGGGGATCATGCGCCTTGTCCGTAATGATCGCATCTCAGCTGAGGTTGTCGACGAAGTGAAGGAGGACCTAGATTATTACATTGAGAGTCATGAGGATGATGATTACATGATGGCGTACGACGAAGAATGCTTTTATGAAGCGTTGGGACTGGAGGATTTAGACGTCGTGAACGTCGACAGAGTTACCCAAGCGAGCACCTCCTCAAAGAAGAAGGATGATGATGCCACATCGGCGTCAAGCGGTTCGAAGAAACAAAAGCACGCCAAGCAGCAGGGCGCAACGGGTATGATACCCCTCACCATCGGTCGTGCACGCAAGGCCAAGTCGTCGGGGGAACGGGAATCCGGTTCCTCGAATGAGGCGACTCCCACTAAAGTTGGAAGGAGTGCCTCCAGCGTCTCTGCTGCACCCGCACCTGCAATGACGGTGATCCCAGCCCCCACCCCCAAGGCTCCCCAGCCAGCGGCTGCGGCCGGGCCAGCGACATCCATGGCAGCTGTACTCAAGAGGGAGAGCGAAGAGCGGCAGAAGGCGCAGGCACTCCAGGCTGCCCAGGCAGCGGCAGCACAGCAAGCTGCAGCGGAGCAGGCGCGTCAGCAACAGCAGGCTGCAGAACTGTTGCGGCAGCAGCAGCTGGCGAAGCAACAGGCCGAGGCGCAGCGGCTACAACAAGAGGCAGCGCTGCGACAACAACAGGCCCAGGCAGCGCAGGCTCAACAACAGAAGGCTGCAGAGGCACTCAAGCGGCAGCAGCTGCTGCTGGAGCAGCAACAGGCTGCGCAGCGCCAACAACAGCAGGCGCAGCAGGATGCTGCTGCAAAGCAGAAACTGCTGCAGCAACAGCAACAGGCGGCCGCAGCTGCGCAGGCGACCCAACAGGCCGCCGCACAGGCTCAGCAACAACAGCAAAATGTACTCAATGTGGGCCTCTCAGGGCTCGCGTTGGCGAACAACGCCGTGGGATCAAATGCTGCTGTCCAGTCGTCCGGCCCGACGCAGCAGCCATCTGCTGCAACCCCAGGTGGGGGAACCGGCGAGGACGCCACGGAGCGGTACCTTTCAGCCCTCAATGACTCCTTCCTCCAGATGCCATCCTCCGCGGACTCGGACCGCGGCGCATCTTCCCGAAATTACGCCCCTCGCAATCCTTATCCCTCGATGCCCGCTTGCTACCCTTCCACCCCTTCGCCCATATTCGACAACCCAGCCATATTCAGCAAGTTGGGCACGGATGCGCTCTTCTTCATATTTTACTACTCCCAAGGAACCTATCAGCAATATTTGGCCGCACGGGAGCTGAAGAAACAAAGCTGGAGGTACCACAAGAAGTACATGACGTGGTTCCAAAGGCACGAGGAGCCCAAAGTCACAACAGATGATTACGAACAGGGGACTTATGTTTATTTCGACTATGAGACGGGGTGGTGCCAGAGGATCAAGAGCGATTTCCGGTTCGAGTATTCTTTCCTTGAGGATTCGCTATCTGTGTGAGTCGCAGTTGCTGCAGAAGAATCAACTATTCACTAAAAGCTTGAGTTAGGTGGGTTTGTGCTTTAGGGTGATCGAGCTGGGTGGTCTGGTGCGAAACTTACTGCTCCAGCTCTTGAAGCTTGTGGTTTTATACTTATCGAATCATTCGAGGCGACAAGATAGCTGTAATTTTTTCAATTGATAATCAATGAGTAAAAAGACAACCTAACAATGTGGCCCAGGAGCAAAAATATTTAAGCGTTTCGATAAGTAATCTGTTAGTGCAAACCAAGATGGTGGCTTGCCATGAGACCTCATGTTGTAATCAGCACTGTATCAATGGCTCTCGAGAGGTCTCCACGGCAATAAACACCACTTTTGCTCTCAGGCCACCCAGGCTCATCCAAACACTGAAACAATGTCACTTCAAAGAGCTCCAACTTGTCCCTATCTACCACCACAAGAAAACCCTCATCTGTCATTGTACCCTCTAGGCGCTCGAAGAAGTTTAACTCTCCCAGATATCTGGCTAATGGATGATGTAAGTAGGGAATGTTCCATATGAGCATTTTTTGTGTATCAGTGGTCTAAAACATCTTTACAATTATTTTGACCAGCCCAATATGACCTTCAGATGTCAACATTCATCACAAATTACCTTTATCTAAAATACACCTATTAATTTGTATTCCAACTTAAATATTTTACTTCTTTGGGGATGTTTTGATATTGTTTGGTGTTCAAGGTGTTTGTGACTCAACCTACAAATAAGCCTGATAAATATCCCCTCCAATGAAGCGCCAACGCCAGTCAACACCGTCAGTAGTGGCATTGGTTCAGGTTCTCACCTCAATCATTACATGGTCACATGCTGTCAACCACGGTGCTGCTTGGGCCCTTCTTAGCGATTCCAGATTCCATGTGGACGACACACATGGTATCAAGGTTTGCTACCATCATGCCATCATCAAGGCGGGGCGCCACGCTAAAGTTTACTGCACTACCATACTGCTCTATATCTTGACCCTTGTTATTGTATTGCTAGTTGTCACGGCATATTGAATCTCAAGTGGCCATGCCTGAAATTTTCAACATCTTTGACGAGTACAAAAGAAAACTTCACAATTCAACCAAAATGAAAGTTTGCTTTGACTTGAAATGATCTGATGTGTACCTGTGGTGGGGCAAGTCAGGAGTGGATTGCCACAAGACCTAACATGATCAGCTGGGGAACTCCCTTCCCTTGCAGATTATGCACTAACCCCCGTAACAACTCTAACTTTTGTTTGATGTCTATTGAACACATGTAATGTAAGCAAATAGGAATTGAGGGGAGAGATGGCCTCCCCCGCAACCCTATAACCCTGTATTTAGCACTTTTGAACACCAGCACTTTTGTATTTTTTCAGCACTTTTGTATTTTTCCAGCACTTTTCAAATAGGCCCATGGTATTTTCTTTCTTACCCAATAGGTTTTGTTTAGAATGAAAAGTGCTAGAAAATTGAACGAACTTTAAATTATCTTGATGATTTCACTTTCTTACATTAGCTCCAATAATTATCACAGCTCACAGCCACGACACGCCCATAGCGCACTGCGCGTGCACGCGACGCCGCCTCCTTCGAACAAACATCCATGGTGGTTTCGTAGCGCCACGGGTTGCGCCGTCTTCGCCATCTTCGACGGACGGGGCTCTCGCGGCGAGCCGCCGCCACCGCCGTCTCGCCACGGCTTCGTCGTCCCCGTCGTGGACATCCATGCATCTGTCGTGCGCCCTGACGCCGCGTCCGCCTGAGCTGCCACGCCCACACCGTTGCGCCTTCGCTGTTGTGTTGTCACCAAGCCGTGCCGCTGTCCCGAACGGCGCCGTCGCCACCGGCAACGAGAAATACGCCTTCACCGCTGTCACACATCGCCGCTCGCCGCGCTGCTGTCACAGTAGGTTACGGTTATGTCGCTGCGCTTGTTTTGTTTAATCACAGCACTTTTCAATTTCAGCACTGTTCAATTTCAGCACAGTTCAATTTCAGCACTGTTCAATTGCAGCACTTTTCAATTCTAGTACAAAAAATAGCTCTAATAGTATGGGATAAATAAAGTAATGTGTTGTTATTTCATTATTTTTTATTTAAAATGTGTCAAAAGAAAAATTCATAGTTAGCACTTCTGAACATGGGTTTCAATTGAAAAGTGCCGGTGTTCAAAAGTGCTAAATACGGATGTATCCACCACCCTGCTCCCCCCCTCTTGTGTGGAAAATGAAAGAACAAAGATTAGACAGTGCCGGGATATTGTCAATACATTAGGTGTGATATTCTGATGCATCAGAAAAACCTCCCCAGACACTAAATATGGGAAATCGATCGTATGTTTTTTTTCAGAGGACCTAACGGAAGCTATTTTTTCAGATGCTAAATCAGTCAAAACAGGCACTGTATTTTGCGTGCGAGACCGAGCGTCTGATCCATACACCAACCTTGAATGAAAAAAATTGGTACGCGAACCAACAATTATACGTCTACAATTAAATCGTAACACATAATTTGAATAATCATTGTTACCCTTTTTAAATGTACAACTGTTTACAAGAAAGAATCCTATGACTTCCGCTTCCGCCCCTCCGTCCCGCTCACCCCTGCACCTCTTCTACCTATCTTCCACTCCGCCCCCCTTCCCATCCCTTCGAGGCAGGCATTCCTCCCATCCCCAGCCGGCCCACTTGTTCCCATCTTGTTGCCCCACCTTTCCCGCTTCCTCTTCCCCTCTATCCCCAGCAGGTCATTCATCGTCCTCTCGTTGACCCGCCTTGCCCGCTCGTCACATTCTCCTGTTTCTGGCCAATCCTCTGACACTGCTCTTCAATGCCCTCTAATAGCCTACTGATACCTCCTCTCTGCCCTTTCCCGGCCAATCCGCCAAAGGTATCTGCATCGTCCCCAGCCAGTCACAGGACACTCTTGCGATCATCCCTGTTCTAAAAATATGAAACATTAGAGATTCGTTCGAAATACTCAATTCAAACGTAAAAGTCACAACCCCTCCCCCCTGTCCCCGACCAGTCGTCCGTCGTCCCCTCCACGTCCGCCCATCAGCCCCCCCTTCCTGCAGCCAAAGAACAAGAAGTGCATAGGACAACAACAAGTGATCCGCAGAGAAAGGGGGATGAGAAGAAAAAAAACAGGGAAATGAATAGATAGTCGGTTGTCGATTGTACATGCCCATTCCCTCCCCCGTCCTCGTCCTGCACCAGTGTCCCCATCCTGGACGCATCCACCACCATCATAGTCCGGGTCGTCCCAAATGCCTCTGCCACGGTCGTATTCTGGGTAGTCCCTGCCCTGCCTGATCCATGGCAGTGGCCTTGGAGGTGGTGGAGGCAAAGGCGGAGGCAGAGGTGATTCTGGGGGAGAACCATGCTCATTGCCAGCTCGCCCCTCCCCCAATCCGGCCGGTCGTCTGACGCCCACTCTTCAGCGCCGGGCAAGGCGGCGAAGGAGATGTTGTTGTTGCGACTGATGGTGGAGTGAGGAGGATAGCTGCACCCCTCGCCAATTGCGCTGGCACATTTCCTCCCCGTGTTTTCAGCATGCAGAATGGCAGCAATGGTAACACACGAGATCTTTTCCAAAATTGGCTTAACAAAAAATTACTGATTCCTACTCAGAGAGGGGTTTAGACTCACTTTGCTTTGTCAACGAAAAAATTGGCGAGAGGGGGAGATCGTCACTTACGGAAGTACTGTAATGTCCAAACGTAAATTGAGAGTAACGGCTAATTCCAGATGTGGACGAGAAAAATCTAACGTGAAATTATAAAAAAAAACAATATGTTTGGGTTCTGTTCCGGCTACCGATTTTATCCTGTGTCATTTTTTTGCATTTGGATTCCGTGAAATCTTTATCTTTAGGTTATGAATGCAGAAGTCAAATCAATAAAATAACACATATTAGGTTCTGATACATAAATAAATGAAACACAGAGAAAAGTACGAATAGAGTCTGAGGAATTATGAAATTTGATACGATCAAATAGGTTGGTGAAATCATCAACCAGCTCCAGATCCTCATCGATGACAAGGATTTGGAGATAGAAAAATTGAGCTCTGAGAAGGGGTTTTATGTCTTCATTTTTTCGCTCACTTTATATTTGTGTCTGTGCTCAAGTAACGGGGGGCACAGCCTTTTAGCGCACCAGAATAGGTCGTACGTAGAACGGTCTCTGCCCCCCGCAGCTCGCATGCTGATGACGCGCTGAGAAAAAAACACGTTCCCGGCCGAATTGGAAGCAAAAGGGAGACTTTTAATATAGACCATTTGGAATGATTTTTGCATGAATAATTTTTTGTTTTGATATTTATACTTCATAATGCTCTAAAACGTGTACAAACCATACCAGAATAATCTGAAACGGAAACATTTATATCTTCACCGCAAACATATCTCCCGTGAAAAAAACGCCTGCAGAAGGTTTCCTTGATACATGAGGTCACCGCCGTTGGGAGTTTATTTCCGCGGGAGATTGGGTCGTCGCCGAGTTAAGAATGATATCCCAAAAGCCGTTTTGTACTCTTTTAATCGCATTATTTACTCTAAAGTTATAAAATGGTAGGTAAAAGTACATTATTCGTAAAAATGAAATCCATTTGGGAATTTTACCGTAATCCAGAATTTCCTTTGACCTGAAAGACTGTAGGAGGATCAGAGACCAAGGTCAAGGATTAACATGGTGGGGTGACGGGAATGCGCCGGACTGATACAGGGGCAATGAATTCGGCGCACGGACGGTCCAATGGGGATGAGTAGAAACGGCCACGGTGGCAGTCGGGACGATCTCTGCAGTGGCATCCTGAGGCTGCAGCTTTGACTCTTTCGAAGATAAGTCATTTTTCTATATCTCAGACCACAATGCACCTTTTTAACCCTTTTCCCTTCGACATAACTCTTGAACGACAAGGAGGAGGCAAATCCGTCCAGTCAGGAGGTTAAACTGAAAGATGTGGAGGAGGAAGAGGAGGGTAAGATCTGTTGGGAGGATGGGACGGAAGGTGCTGCGACGGAGGAGGAGGAGGCTGGGCGGGGGGGGGAGATGACAAGAGACTGTTGGCAAGATGGATGGGCAGGTGGATGGATGCTGATTGTTTGGAAACTCTTTGTTTGCTGGAGACATTGCGGGGAGGAGAGGAGGAGAAGCTGGAGCCAAATTCAAAGCTAGTAGTTTGAATTAGATGTCCAATTAGATGTGATGGCAATTCATAATAAGATTAATTTGAAATAGAGCGACCATTGCAACCAAATAAATGGGTTTTCTGTCTGCATCACAGACACTGGCAGCACAGTTGTAACTTGTGGTGTCTATTTTTTCGGTTTGGTGTCTGCATCAGAACTCATTTGGTGTCCATACTGATTGGGTTTGATGTTCAACTAGTACTATGAATTTTCATACACTACGATTATCCTAATTAGTGTCTGAACTGGGCTTCGCCATGGTGTTGAGTGGGGGTGACCTTAGTTGGAAATGTCCCGGACACGTCCTGGACGTGTCCCTTGGACACCTCATTTTCCCTATTTTTACCCTGGACACCCAA
>JALLPA010000804.1:0-12963 GCA_036939895.1 Thalassiosira exigua
ACGGGCCGGGCCGGACGCAAAATCGGCCTGACGGACGCTTGATAATTTCGGGTATATTGTTACACCCCACCTCCCCGACCTCAAGAGGAGTGCACGTAATTCTTGACCAGGAAAGCCGGGAGGGATCGCTTGCGACTTGCACTACGCTTGTAGTTGTCTGTGCTTGTACCCCTCTTCCAACGGCGCGAACGTGCCCAGATCGATAATCTCCCTCGGCTTCAGGTTGTTCTTTTGGTGGGGGCCATCCGTGGCCGCCGTTGACCGCTGTACATAGATTGGTTGGAAGTAGGATAATGTGACTCGGCCAGGAAAACAATCAAACAGGGAATGAGAGAAATGCTTCCCTTTCAAGCATGCAAAACTGTCTGGACGAAGAGATGCATCCACTTCAATTATCATTGAGCCTTGATCTTTTGTACCACGCCTTGTGTTCATGCCAATGGGCCAATTTGATTCTTGTCATTCAACAGGACGCATTAGTCTCAGGTACCATTTTATTCAAAGGACCCCTACACACACGCGATCATGCGATGCTTTGCCGAATGTTCACATCTCTACATGCTTTGTACACGACGGATCCATATGTAAAAGTACAACGCCCGCCCATCAACGACGAAGGCGCGAGCCGAACGCCCTCCCGGTTCCCGCGACGTCCCTCTTCCCGCCCCTCCCTCCCGTCCTGGGATTCCGATCCCACTGGAAGAACGTCTCCCCTCCCACCCTCGCCCCCGGCCCCACGGCCCCGTACGACGGCTGCTCGCAGTTGCAACCCGGTGGACACACGGCCCTTCCCCCTCCTCCTCCCCACGCCTCCGCCAGCGCGCTGGCCGCGCACCCTCGGCTCCGCTCCTCCGCGTACTTGCGGCTGAGGTAGTTGCTCCCCAAGAGCAGCGCGCACCCCAGGGTGTTCGTCGCCCGGTGCGCGAGGCCCTCGGGGCAGGTGTGCGCCATCATGCCGGTGGCCGCGCCCACGACGGCGCCGCAGGCGTCGTGGACGTGGCCCGCGTGTCCCCCCGCGGCCGACGCGACGCCGACGGAGCGGAGCCACGCGTCGACGCTCGGAATTCCCACCCCCGCGTGGGAGTTGGCGGCGTAGATCAGCGCCACGCCCAGGAGGGACGCGAGGCTGAACCGCGCCTCGCGGTGGCCGAAGAAGTAGTTCACGATCGTGGTGAGGAGTCCCACGGGGATGACGAAGTAGAGCGCTATTCCGTGGGACAGCGCGGGAAGGGAAGCGAGGAGGGAGGAGAGCCCCGCCGCGATCGGACGGGCGCCGCCGGCTCCGGCCAAGCCGGAGGCCGGCGCGACCAACTCCGCCCCCCACGACAGGGCGGGGATCGCCACCGAGACCAGGGGGAGGAGGGTGCAGTCGAGCACGCAGAGGAGGGAGGCCAGGTTCGACACGTCGACGAGGCGCTCCTTCCACGTCGCCGTCGCCGTCGCGGGCGCGGCGGGGGCGCTCGTTTGAAACAGCGGCCGGGTGCGCGAGGACGCCGCCGTCGGCGGCAAGGTCGGATCGCTCGGATCCAATAGGGGCAGGAGCAGGAGCGCCGACGAGGAGAGGCCGCCGACAATCGGCCTCGGCCTCGTCCTCCCCGAGATCGTGGCCGACGACACCATCGTTGTCGAGGGGAGGAGGCCGTCGAACACCGCCTCGGCGGAGGCCTCGGCTGCGACGTCGGCTTCGTCGCCGAGCGCCGTCGCGTCGACCGCCGCCTCCGAACCGTCGTCGTCGGAGACGAAGAGGCGGTATCCTCGACGTCCGCCCCGAACTCGCAGCGGCGCGACGGACCGCGGAGAGGACAGCGAGGGCGACGGCCGTCCCCCGGAAGGACCGGGGGAGGAGAAGGCGTCGACCCCCCCCGCGCGACGGAGCCGTCCTCCTCCGGCGGCCGCGAGGGCGGCGGCGACCAGCGCCGCCGCGGCGGGCGACGGGCGGCCGCGCCGGATCATCTCGAACCGAAAGCGTTGGCGGCCCTCAGTCGGTCCTCCTTGGCGCTCCGGGTTCCCCGGGGACGGGCCGAGCTTGCCTGGGCCGAGGTCGTCCGCCGCCGATGCCGATGTCGTCTTCTGCGCTGCCAAGGCCAAGGTGAGCCGGGCATTGTTGCCCTCCTTTCGCGACGCGACGTCGAACCGTGGTCGAACAATGATGATGACATTGATTGAGGAACGTTATGATCGCCTATTTCGTAGCCAGTTGCATTTCCAGCGATAATTGTTCCTTAATACTCCCTCTGTTCCGATATAAAATCTTCTTTAAGGGTTTTCAGACCGATTATTGCGAGTTTTCAACGGATAAAAACGTATCACATACCGTTGGAATCGTCTCGTCAAGCCGCGTTTGATGGCGCCGGCGGAGCCTATGATCTTTGTGGTTTTTATGTTGCAAACAGACGATAAGCGAGGATACCGGCCGAAAAGTTGTGAAGATACCGTCATTGGTCGTCTATTGTATCGCTCAATATGTATCGTATATACAGGAATTAGTATGATAAGAATTGACAAAGAGAGATTTTTTAATGGATTCCGTCTGTCCGTCGAAGAGAGAGTTTATATCGGAACAGAGGGATTACAGTATACTATCATCACTAGGTGCACATAGTTATGAATGCCTGATATATGAGATTTGCGTGACACCATCATCAGTCG
Organism: Thalassiosira exigua; assembly: GCA_036939895.1. Lineage (NCBI taxonomy): Eukaryota > Bacillariophyta > Thalassiosirophyceae > Thalassiosirales > Thalassiosiraceae > Thalassiosira > Thalassiosira exigua. The sequence continues at coordinate 2,650 of JALLPA010000804.1, forward strand.
TCAGATGTCAAGTTTTTATATTGTGTTTTACATGTTAAGACTACGGAGATACCACCAGTGTGGCCCGTCTGTATCCAAATCATCTCGTTATCAACGCACAGTCAAAGCATCATACCCCTTGTCATTGTGGTGCCAGCAAAAGTGTGAGTTGGGACTGGCCTTTGGCACCTGGTGTGGAGGGAGAGAGGGGCACGGCATATGCCGCAAGGGTGGAGACAGATAAGGTGGGCTTGGAGAGGTGATGCCGGCGATAACAAAGGAGTTGGCACATCGTGACTGTGACAGGCCCCCATACAGTCAGCATTGTCTTTTGCCCTTCGTCCTCTGTGGAGTAGACGATGGTCGGCTACACATGCCAGGCATTGTGGAGACTATGCAGAAGCAGACTATCTGGTGTGACCTGGTGCAACGTCTCAAGGAAATGGCCAGTGACCAGCATCCACACTAGCCCTTCGTTCTTTGTAGAGTTGACCTTGGTTGACGTGCAAATCGAGCATCATGCTTCATGACGGATACAAATGTTCTATACAGAAACAATCAGCCAAATCTCTAACTGCCAAATATGCCTGCACGTCCCTGATGTGGTCAGCAAAACCACCCACACTGCCGATGCAAGCATTTTGTTTCTGAGGTACTTCTGACATCACCAGGGCTTTGTCCAAGTTGATTGTTTGAACGCAGTGTAAGACACCATGTCAACGTGGAAAGCACCTTTGAAGCAAGTCAACGAATGTAACATATCTGAGATACAAGTTTCAGCTGTCTGTCAAGGACAAAATCAAGTGTCCCAGCAAGCTTTGGACTTGTTGGGTTGGTGTTGCTATCCTGGATGTCATGTACGATGGAGGAGGAGGTAAAGGTGCAGTCACTATTGTCAGGCTCGCAATTATCTTTATTTTAGGGCCTATTACATATTAGACTATAATCAGAGTTTATGCTGCATTTCATTGCAGTTTTTCACTGTATGACTTAGATATAAATATGGTTCTCATAGGAAGTTCTTCACTTTTCCAAACACTCTGAGGACGAAGAAATACCTACGAGTTCTGCTCCCAGAGAAAAATGTGCAAGCGTAATTTGCTTATTTCCTTGACATGAATCCACAACATATTGGACATGACTGAGAAGGAACTGACAAGCAACTTCACATAACAAGTATCCATACACCTATCATTAGCTTTTACTTTCAACTATTTCAATTTGAAATTCAATTTCAAGTTTTCTACAACTTTCAAACAGCTGATATGCACTTTGGTTGTATTTACAATGGATCGTGTAAAGTGCTGAAAAGTAGCAGTAGCACATTTTAAACACTTTCTGAGTAGATTTGGCCGTACATACTATGAAATTTTACCAAGTGAGCTACAACTGTAATAATTCTACTTTTGGTATACAAAGTTATAGAAATCAGCATTGTAGTTCATATCATAAGCCAGACCTCCATACCAGATGGAACATGTCATGTGGATCAATTTGCATTGATTTGGAGGAATTCTACTCCAATGCTTGAGCCAACAAATTGACTTGATCTGGAACATAACCTGGAGAGAAATGAGATCCCTCAACACTTTTGAAGACTCTGTTCAAAAGCAGGGTCCCATTGCCTGGAGTCTAGACCCCTCACAAACAAGATAGTACCCAAAAATAACCATCCCCATCTATGCCGGGATGCTTGATTTCGGTGCGTTGCAAAATGGGTCAAGTCAGCAGCATCCTCCACCATGCCACCTATCTTGACCATTCTGCAACTTGTCACAGCCTCACAGATGATCACACGGATACTCTGTCAGAGAGTACTATCAGGCCTGGACTAAACCAGACCTGTAGATGGACCACGGGAGGTGGCAGTACCAGCAGGAACATGATATTTGCACCAATGTTTGTGTTTGGTACTTTGAACTGACACAGAAGAAACTGACGAGGACACATAGCCCCTGATCCTCCCCGCGCTGATCAGCCCCATGGTGGAGAATGTGTTAAACTACTGCATGTGGGATATCCTCTTGATGCTACCACTGCCCCACCCAATGCCAACATGCTCTTGAAGCACATTAGGAGCTTTGGAAGTAAATGGATGTGGAGGGGGACCTGTAGATTGGGGGAGAAACGCAATGACTCACGGATGTAATGAGGTCCAACACACTGGCATGTATTGCCGATTGGTCACACAAGCCTGATGACAGCTCACAAATGGATGTGTGCTGCACTGGCTGGATATTCTTTTATGCAATGACATGTTTGTTCATCAAGGGTAGCTTCGCAGAATGCTCAAATGTGGCTAGTAGCTTCCGAGGGGAGCAACTAGGGCTACTTGTCATTCACATGACTGCCCTGGCTGTCGAAGTGTTTCGCAGCATTGAGATTCACTCCAATGAAGCTGAGGGAAACAAGGTCTGCTACTTGAAACTAATGGAAATGATGTAGGTAGGGTGCCTGGAAGATCCAAATTCGATAAAATCAGAAGATAAACCTCTAGAATGTGAAAAAAAACGTTAAAACATGAGATAGAACGGGGGGGGTTCAAAAACATGAGATCGGATGCTCAGCCTAATACTGGACCTTGCTCGTCTTGGTATAGTCAGACCCCCCGCGCTCGCCCGCCCGGCAAGAGAAATTGGCAGGAGTGCACGTGCATGTAAGTTGTTTCTCTAGTTACTTTTTACGTGTGTCTCATCGCACTGGTTTGGCGCTGAGCGTGCATGGGCAGTCGGATCGAAGTATTTATTTCCTGAATATCTTTTCTCATTATTATTACGAATAAGAGACAGATTACAGTCACCTCAAAGGGGGGGGGGCTAGTTACATTCTCTTGGTGTTAAAAGGGGGTGCCATCTAACACCAAGAACACAGATATCCAACTAGTAACACCAAACGCAAGCAGAAAAATATATGATCTGACTATGCATATTGTCAAGTAATGTAACAGCAATATGATACAGACCAAGCCAGATATTGTACATGGGGCGCATGTCATGCCCACAACATATGGGTGCCCTAAGAGGTGAATTTTTTTATTATAATGTCAAGGCAACAACTAGCTAAAAACAAAACAAAACATGGCTAGAAAAAAGTTGGCGTTTTCATTATTTTATGCCAAAAGGACAATCCGTAGTAGGGTCCAAAAAAGAATCTTGCCTGCAGGAGCAACCAACCTCACAGGGGGGTACGAAAATGACCATCACGCCACCGCGCGGGGGTCCAGGTGTCCAACTGGATGACGGAGATGAAGCCTCGCGGCGTCAAACAATTAACAACTGTGGCACCTGTGACTTTCATGTGCCCCCCCCCCATTTGATTGTTGTGTCAAAAAATGATGTCTGATGGCTCCAAATCCACTACACCATTACACTTTGACTTGACCTCTGCACTTCTAAATTCTCTCTCTCTCCCCTTCCTTGTTCCGCCTCGTCTAAATCCCCTCCCTTCCACTTTGTTCTGACTTCCTACCCCCTTCATCCTTTCATGTGAGAACCAATTGCCCTTTCTCATGGCCTTGGTCTCCATTTCCCATTCCCCCTGCCAATCTTTACAGAATTGTTTGGATCGTGTTCTATCTTATTGCTCTGATCTCCTGCCGTTGATAAGAAAGTGAAAGAGAGAGCGAGTCAGAAAAAACGAAATGCGTTCCTCACCTTTCACTCGTTCCTCTCACTCAACTAACTACAGTGTTCTTGGTGCATTTCAGGCGCGGCAGATTTTGATTCCTAGCAAAGAGACGGCTTCAAAAATTCCCAGAGGCAGAGAAAAGTTTCAAAGAGGCGGCGGTGATATCGAGAAGGAGCGCCTGTGGTTTGCGAGTTGGCATTGAGCGTTAGGCAGCATGAATTTGCAAGCGGCTGTCGTTCAGCAAGGTGGTGGCAATTTGCAAGGTGGAGGCGAATTGCGAACATGCCATGCGACAATGACGAAGGGTGGTGACAACGATGAGGAAGGCGACGGCAACGACGGCAAGGAAGAGGTCAAAGGGGAGACAACGATGATGGATGAATGCGAAGGTGAAAGCAAAGACGACAGGCAACAATACACGGTCGCCGTAAGGGAGATTGAGGCGGAGCGACGGCAATGGCGGGCAGCGACAGTGAGGCGAGGTAAGGAGCGTTTGCATTCGCCTTCTTCAGGTTACTGTGGATTGGGGCAGTAAATGAAACACTATGGACAGGACATGAGCTCCCTCTGTCCCAGCTGTGAACACCCCGATGAAGATGCTTACCACCTGATGAGGTGCACTGCATCAATAGAGCATATGTAGGTTCTCTAGAGATGTATGTCGAGAAGCGCTCTACACAGCCTGACATCAATAACTGTGTCTCTCCCTACATCCTGAGTAAAGGGAAGATGCTCCCTGCCTTACAGGCCAATTGGGATGTCATAAGTGGCATTGGATCAGGACCGAATAGGATGGAGCCTCGTCACTGAGGAAAAGGTGGCCATCAAACTAAATGAGCTTCAGGAACACTATCTCTTGAGTTCACTTTGTGGATGAGTGGCTTCGTGAGCAAGATCATTAAGATCACTCACGCACAATGGATCTGTTGAAAAATCACGAAGCAACATCACAGCAAATGCTCAAGGTGCGCTTGGCCTGAGAATTTGCGGAGTGTGAGATCGCGCTGATGCTCAGTCAGGGTCTAGACAAAGTAACACCAGAATGTCACTGCCTCCAAGAAATCCCAAATGAAAACCTCCTGAGCGCATCACTTGAGGACCAAAAGTTGTGGCTGTGAACAGTCCAGGATTGGCAGCATGCTAGAGATCATGTACTTTGAGTCTCTGAGGGCACTGTCTCCTCATGGGATGAGATCATCAGAAATATAAGATTAACTAACGTTCTGATGTCCAATGAGGTCATGGGCGGGTCACATGAGGATATCATCCTTCCTCTGGTGCCCCATGCTCCCAAGGACAAGAGCTCCTATACTATTACTATGCCAGCCAAGTGCAGGAAATGACGGACAGGACGATGAGTTGCGACTCCCCCCCTTACCAACAGCAGGGGCAACTGAGGCGGATTTGTCGCGGTTCTTAACCTGACAACAAGTGCAACCAGACCGACACAGCCAACTTGTACGTAGGCCCACCATGGATGGCGAAGCCCGCATCATGAGAGTGTGAGGACACAACCATAGCATCTCCCACCTTGCTCCTGGAGAATGTCTCTCATGAGGTAATCAACTACATCTGCAAAGAGGTGAATCAACCCGAGACTATTGGGGTGCACATATTCTCCATCCACTTCATGAGTACCCTTTTTCTCCAAGTCGTCCACCGCAACCCAGGGTACTGTAACAACAATGTGGAGTGGTGGAGCAGAAGGATCGGGGGGGCTAGTCTGGTTGTGCCTATCAATAAGGGCAACTGGCACCGGTTATTTGAGATAGCTGATTTTGACACCAAGCTAATCAAACTCAACGACTCATCTAGACGCAAAGCTGATGAGAATCTAGCTTATTAGCGAGCCCTTCAGAAGTACATCTATGATGACACCCACTAGTCCCTGTCCCTCGATTATATAGGATACAGCAACTGGTGCTGTTGATTGGAGATTCGCCTCGCACTGTGCTGTCTCTAGACACGCCACGATAAGAGCTCTTGTTGCCCACAACAGGAGATAGATTTGATTGTGGTGTCTTCACAATCATTTCCATTGTGCTCCTTACCGACGGAGACTCCATAAGCAATGACATCTATATCCAGGCGGTGGTAGATCACGTAATTTTTTGCAAGAGGATTACCACCGTCATCCTTAACTTGATCCCCCAGGAGTCTGCTCTGATGTCGGCATGGATCCATCCAGCACAGGCCTCAGGGGGGGAACCCACCCAGCAAGTTGCTAGACAACCCCCCCCCCCCCCCGCCAAACATGCGAGAACAAAGCTGAGCACAGCGTCCAAGACCAAGGCAAGACCAAGGGCAGAAAGCCCGATATGCAAGGCTCGTAAAAGGAAACAGATGAGCACAGAGTGGACACAAGGGGATGAATCCCTGTCAATGGACAAGAAAACATCTCTTCAGTCGATTACTTACCCGAATCCCCTGCGACTGACGTAACTACAGCTGCCCTCGCCGAGGAAGGCCCACACGCAGAACTAATGGAGCCCTGCCAAATATGTGACAGCTACATCCTTAGCTGGCTGCTGTGTACCACACATTGATGGGAGCATCAGTCACCTGAGTCACTACCCACGTTTCCTTGGTAGTGGGGAAGTATCCTTCGCCAATTGAAAAGATCGTTCAGGTTTGCAGGATGCATGTATTAGAGAGTCCGTTTTAGTTAGCCTCTAATCAGATTTAATACGTGATCGTCATGAATTGGGTCTGAATCCTCGCTGCAATGGAAGCTTTTTTTGTGAAGGTGCTTACTATGCTTTAGTTTGCCTCATCTGAGCCATTCTCAATACCCTTGGACTACATCAAATCAGTTACAAATAATGTACTTATGTCATCTACACAAGAAGTAGTAACACCAGCCTTTGGAACCCAACCTGCCTGAATCGGAACCTACCCAATCCCCCATAGAGTCATTACGTATCAAACTTCACGAAGATCTCCAGACTGCGCGGATGGTCCTACGACACCTCGCGCCGAGAGCGCGCGCCACAAATCTGGCGGAAGAGGCATGCCGATCTTAGCGACCTCCTCCAACGCTTTATCCTCATCGATCCGTTCCACCTTCTTTCCCCCCTCTACCGTCCACACCTCGTCCCTCCCCGCGCTCCACCAAACCCCCTCCTTGATGTCGTACGGGCTCAGGCCATCGTACCGTCCCACTTCCAACTCGCCGTTCGTCCTACGAAACGTTCCCAGCGCGCACTTCCCCCCCCGGAACGTCCCCTCCCACGCCCCTCCGTCGGGCAACGTCACCTTTCCGAGGCCGTGCCACTTCCCCCCTCGCCACGATCCGGAGTACACGATCCCGCTGGGAAGAGTCATCGTCCCTCGACCGTGGGGCGCGGAATCGCGCCAGTCACCGACGTACACTCCTCCGTTCTCGAAGCGACACGTCCCCCGTCCGGAGTGCTCGCCGTCGGACCATCCGCCGTCGTAGTACTCCCCGTTGGGGAATTTGATCGCGCCGTGTCCGTCGGGCTTGCCGTCCAAACACTCTCCGACGTACGCGACTCCGTTGTCCCACCTGAAAGTGCCGTGCCCCAGCGGCTTCCCCGTGTGATCGAGCCGTCCGTCGTAGTAACCCATGTTGTCGTGGGTCCCGTGCTCGGAGGCGGCCGCGCAGAGGAACTCGCATCGGATCTCTCGTCCGACGGGCGCGGAAGCGATCGGCGTCGGCGGGGAGCTGGACTGCGTCGGGGTCGACTGCGACGACAGGCTGGAGAGCTGGGGAAGGATCTGGGGCACGTCCGAAGGCCACTCGGTCTCCGGCGCAGGAGTGATGTCTACCCGCTCATCATCCCACGACCCTGCATTGTCATGGCTATCGGGAGTCCGGGCATCTTTTGCGGGCGCCCCCTCGAGCTTCAGCTTCAGCGCCCGAAATCGTCCCCCCAAGCTCGCGTGGTAGTCGTCGAGGCCGCAGCGCCGGAGGCCGTCGGGAGAGATCGGAAGCGCGTCTTCTCCTTCGTTCCGATCGTCCGGCGACTCCGCGTCGACGGCGGGGCTCGCGAGAGCGCGGGCATCGTCTTCCGACCACCCGAGCTGGCGCTGCAAGGCCTGGAAGTTCAGCCCCAAGCTGCCTTGGTAGTCGCCGAGGCCGCACCGCCGGAGTTTGTCGGGGGTCAGCGCTCCCAAGTCGCTGGCGCCGGTCTTGCCGGTGTCGCGCTCGCGAAGGCCGTGGGAGCCACTGCTTGAGATGGCTCCAATACCAATACGAGCGCTCGCGGCCCCGCCGCTCGCCTTGAGGTCGCGGGCGCCCCGCTCGGCCACATCTCCGTCGGCGACGTCTTTGTCGTTGCCCACCGCGACCTCGCCCTTGCGGTTGGCACCGCGGCCCTTTGGCCCGCTCCGCTTTGCCTTCGACAACATGCGCATGGTCGTGACGGCTTACTTTTCAGCGCTGAAGAAGTGATCGATCCCCGATCCTCCAGGATCCTCGATCCTCTTCTCCCCGCAGACCTCGCTCAGATCCCCCCAACAAGAAGTTCAGATTAATTGAGGGTTGATGCGCATGCCGAGCGAGGTTGTTGAGGAGGGGGGTTTGCAGTTTGCAAGCGGTAGGAAGTTTCATTCAAATTTGAGCCATCGGGGTTACACGAAACAATATGAGTTCCAAGGCTCAAAACTTGCGCGAAATATTTGAAAGACTTTGTTACCTATTCCGATGTAAAAAAGACAGCCTAAACGCCCGAAAAGTGTTCCAAGTTCCAAGCTTCCTCGATCTTTCGCCCTCATCTCACTACTCAAGAAAAAATCGTCGTCAGACTGCCCTCTGCCACATCATGCATGGCACAGAACGGATGACATCCTTGTTAAATTTGCTAGGTGCAGCCCTGGGACAGTAAAAGCCGCCGCTACGAAGCTTGCAGATAGCTCCCTGCTGATCCGCTTGAAAAGGGGGTGCTGCTAGTGGTACGATATTCGATTTGTGCCGGGGGCTAGAAGTATTAAGCACATAGGGGGTACACTCATACGTACTTAGTATCAGCGGCCTTTTTTTGTTTTTTCGGACGAAAAATTTCTCAACGAAGCTTGAGACGATAATAGCGAAAATGAAAATAGCCATAACTCAGGATCAGGGGACCCCACAGAGGTTCCCGACCCCACCCCATACTCAGACTGACTATGGGCATCGGTCAGACGACTTACAGCAAATTTTAAACAATCATCATCTAGGCGATTATAAGGCGCTTTACTACCCATAGCAGCGTGGCTTATGCATCCCCTCTTTAGAGCATCCCTGGTACACCGCGCGGTGACTTTGGCAGAGGCCGCTGCATTTTCCTTGGCCGATGCAGCAGGCGGTGGATCAGACCGTCCAAAAGATCGCCGTCGATCGCGTTGCGGGCAATGTCGCGTGTCTCATCGTTCAGCTGTGTCTGCGACCGCAGCTTCCGTTTGCTGCGTGACCTTGTCAAGCCTTGATGGAGGCAACATGGAAGATTGATCTACCTTGCCATAGCTGAACTTGTGGCGTTCATTGGTAGCATCTTCCTCATTGACGGGGAGGCGACCTTCGTTGCTGCCCTCGGCGGCAAAAGTGCGGCTCTCGTATGCAGTTTCCACTTCCGCAACGCAATCTCTCGCAGTCTTGTATCTCTCCTGAACAACCTCATCCTCGCGACCAGCGTCATCCACACTGTCGACAGAGCCAGCCAACAGCTCCTCCAAGCACTCCCTCGCGACCCACAACTCCATTTGGGAATTCTTCAAAGTTCTCTGCGAGGACGCGACCCGCGCTTCCGCCATCGACACCCGCGCTCTGGCGGCCTCGATGGCAGCGCGGAAGGCGGGCGGCGTCGGAGCCGCGCGCCGCGCCGCTCGCCCCTCCCCGCGCGGCTTCGCCTCCTCCTCCTCGGCGTCGTTCGAGCGGCGTCGGTTCGAGCGGCGGCGGCCGCCCTTATCGTCGATGGCCGGCGCCGTCGCGGCCGCGTCCGGTCCCGGCGAAGGCGGTGCGGGCTCCTCGGCGTCACGATGGGCGCGCTTCCGCTCTGGAAGGAGGAACGGCACGTTCAGATAGCGATCGCACGCGCAGTCTTCCTCCAGGTCGATGTCGCTCGTCGCCCCCCCCCCTTCTTGCTCTCGCGCTTCAACCGGTACTTCTTCGCTCTCTTGCAGGCCTTGTCCGCGGCGTTGGTTCCGAGGCAGAAGAAGCGATCCGCCGCCTCGAAGGTGCGACCGAGGGAACCGTTCGCGACCAAGGACGACGGGAGCAGGTAGTCCAAGAAGTGCGTGCTGCCCTTGCCGTCGTCGAGGGCGAAGGCTCTCACGACGTCGCGGTGGAAGTGATGGATGGTGATTCTCAGCTCTTTCCGGTGGCCGACGTTGAGCAGCTTCGCGGCGCGGTCGTAGAATTGCTGACGTCGCGCCGCCTGTTGCCTTCGTTTCGAGTCGGGTTTGTTGGCGGGGTTTGAAAGCCGAAAGATGAGCTGCGGCTTCGCGGGGTCGGGATACGGGGCGGCGGCGTCGAGGTAGTAGTCGCGCAAAGCCGCCATGCATTGAGGACCGCAATCGCAGTGGCAGACCTTCTCCGCGAGGAGCTGGCGGAAGGATCGAGAGTGATGGGGCGGGATTGGGTCTTCCTCGGCGTCGCTCGCTGCCCCCTTTGCCCCGTCGTCGCCGACGTTGCTGGCGCTCATGATGGGCTGGATAGTACGAGTAGAAAACTATAATGCAGCCTTATAAGTCAGTTATGTTGGGGCGTTC
>JALLPA010000805.1:0-12959 GCA_036939895.1 Thalassiosira exigua
TTGTCGCTACGCTCCAACTTTGGTACGCAGCAGCTTCAAGCTTCCTACAGGAGTGTGGAAGCGGGCCAACCATTCCCCTGTCTCCACCAAGACCTCCACCGACCTTCTACCTTACCAACACCTCTCCTCCACAGGAGACCCCCCACAGGAGACCCCATCCCACGCGGCCGAGCATGCTGACGCCCGGCGCGGGCCCGTCCCTCGCGGCGGCCGCCGCCGCCACCACCGCCCTCTCCGCCGCCGCTTCCCCCTCGAACCCGCCGCCCCTCCTCTCCCGATGGCCCGTCGAGCCTCCGTCGCCCCGGATCCGATCCGGAGCGGCGATGGCGTCCGCCATGGCCCTGCACTTCTTCGGTTACGAGTTCGCCCGGGGGTCGAACTTGGCCCTCTTCACCTCCTCCGCGCTCGGGTTCGGCTCGAAGGCCGGGTCTCGTTATCCGTTGGCGATGACCCTCGTCAGCCCGGCGTCGATGGCCTTGCTCGTGGGGTACGGGAGGAGGTTGGACGCGAAAGGGCCGCGGAGGGCGCTGCGGGACACCACCCTGCTGTGCGTGTGCATGCTCGCTCTGTCGGGGGGGGCGGTCTCCGTCATGCAGCGCGACGAGGTGCTGGCCGGAGCCACGGCGCTCGGGTGGACGGCGTCGCAGTGCGTCGTGTGGCTGTCGTTCGTCTTCCAGAACAGCTACGCCCACCTGCTGTGAGAACCAAGAGTGCTTTCTGTTTGGAGGTTTCCGGCCTTGCATCCTTCGCTCATAGCCTCCCCCGACGATTTCAGCTACGCCCAACACTGGTCGTTCATCGGGAGCATCTTAACCCCCGCCCAAGCCGGGAAGTACTACAGCTACGTCGCCGGCCTGAGCTCGATCACGAGCATGATCGCGGGAGCGTCGACGTCCAAGCTCGTGGGACGCGTCGGCCTCCCGGGCCTGATGGGATTGGCGGCCGCCTCGCTGGCGTGCACCTTGCTCCTGTCGGATTGGGCCTACGCGCTGTCCGAGCGGCACGGGTTCGATCCGTCGTTGGAGCTGCAACGGCGCGCGAGGCAGAAGAAGGGGAAAGCTTCGGAGCGATCGATGCAATCGCCTGGAAATGAGGGCGATTCGCGACAAACGGACAATTCGCTCTTGCGACAAATACGAGACGGAATCGCTCTCTTCCGAAGGGTGCCCACCCTCGGCGGTCTCTTCTTCGAGGCCCTGTCCTTCCAGAGCCTGTCTACCATCCTCAACACGTGCTTCGTCGCGCAGCTCGAGGACTCCGTCTCGGACGACGCCCGTCGCGCGGCGTGGACCGGGAACTTCTACGCCTGCACGAACGGCCTGTCCACGATCTTCCAGTTCTTCGTCATGCCGGCGCTGGCCCGACGGACGGAACCGAAGCTGCTGTGGAGGCTGATGCCGATCTTGCCGCTCGCCTGCGCCGTCGCGCGGCTCTTGCCGCCGTCCTGGGTCCCGGACGTTCTGGCGTCGGCGTCGTCCTCCTCCTCCTCCGCACTGTACCTCGTCGCGATCAGCTTCCTAGCGGCGAAGGCGATGGATTACTCCTTGCGCAACGTCCTCGCGGAGATGGCGTACGTCCCCCTCTCGTTCGAGGCGCGGTTCAAGGGGAAGGAGATCATCGCCGTGTTCGCGAATCGGTTCGGGAAGTCGGGGACGGCGCTCGTCCTCTCCGGGCTGAACTTCGCGTCGGGGGGCACGGCGGGGCTGTCGGGCGTGGCGCTGGTCGCGACGTTGGGTTGGATGTCGTCCGCGGCGAGCTTGAGCAAATTGATCCCGACGAAGGAGGAGGCGGAGCGGCTGGTCGCGGAACGGAACGCGTCGGATGCGAACGACGACGGTCGCGGCAAAAGCCAATAGAGAGGTGACGGGATCATTCAAAGCGAAGGTTGCCGAAAGATGGCAAAGCCAAGGAGTGTCACAACGGCGCTCGACATGGTGCACGCCTAACAACGGCGTGCTAAGGCATGAAATAGCCAGTGATGGCCATGCCCTCAATGTGAAATCATGAAGAACTGTTGTGTATGTGTGTAGATTTTACAACTCAATCTCAAGACACGGGCCCTTGCTTAAGTGAAGTTATCCATAGAAGACCCCGCCATACCCAACAAAAGCTTAAAAGTTGAGACTGCGTGCCCAGTGCTTTCAACCAACTGTGACATCGAGCCGGTATTTTATCCTTGTTATCCCCCCTACTCTCCCTGGCGAGTCCTCAAGATGTAACAGTTCCAAATGCATGTATCTGACCATCTCTTGAACTCCGCCAGACGTCGTCCTAAGTGTATTGGCGCACAGATAGAGCCCTCTAGAAAAGCAGGTTCGAACACTGGCCCGCCGTGCACGAGAATCGTTTGGTTCTCCTGCGTTGATGGTCAGGGGTATCCAGCATAGGTGCCGGCATCAGAAACCTGCATCCAATCAGACTGAGACCTTTTGTTCATGCCTTGGTACACGTCTTCTTTGACAACGCAGATCCTTACGTAGCCAACACGGCTTGTGCTGCTGCGATTGTGCTAGTAGTGACACAGGGCAACACACGCTGGCGTTGAGGCTCATGCCCACCATCCAAGATGCAACGGCAGCAACCGCATCCCTGATAGCGTCACTTGTGGGAGTAGACTTTCCAATGGGACACTACCGCGCACAGAAACTATCCGCAGGACAACTATGTTCTTGCCCTGTCTACGTTTCTCATGCCAAGATCGTAGAAAGTCCTCGATAGAGGTCGCCCCTCTCCAGTGGTCGCAGCCGCTGTTTGGACTATCAAGACATTAATTCATCGCTGTCCCTCCCCCTACATCCCCTGGCGAATCATCGAGATGTAACAGTTCCAAATAAATGCACGATGCTGCCTGCCTCCCTACTTCCCCTTGAGCCTTCAAGATGTAACAGTTCCAAATACATGTACATCTGTGACCATCTCTCGGACCCAGCAGTTTGGTTTGCAGCTCTTTATCTACCCAGCCTAGCCAATGAAGCAAGCACCGCTCACGCAGCTCAGCTTCAGATTGCCGGAGATATCCTTGCGGAAGACATTGACGCACTGGTTGTCAAGAAAAGCAAGTTCGATCACCGGTCCGCCATGCACGCGAATCGTTTGGGTCTCTTGCTCGAATGGCCAGGGGTACCCAGCATAGGTGCCAGCATCAGAAACCTGCATCCAATCAGACTGAAATCCTCCGTCGAGGTCTTGATACAAGGCTTCTTTTACAGCCAGAGTAACTCCAGTTGAAGTCAAAACAGCTTGTGTAGCTGCGAGAGCGCTAGTGGTGACATAGTGCCGCGCTGGCCTTGAGGCCCATGCCCACAAACCAGGATGCGACGGCAGCAACCACAGTGCCAGATATAGATCTTGCAGCGCCGCCAGCAGCAACGGACGCACTGAGTGCAGCGGAGGAGCCAAAGGTGACGACGTCCAACGCGACAGAGGCGATAATGGCGCCGATGGGCCAAATCGCATCCCATATGTCGATCTTGGGTTCGTTGTCCATGTTCACGGTGGCCTTGACGGTGAACCAGACCGCACCCGTCTCACGGTAAAAGTACTGCCCCGATTGCACAAGTTCCCAATAACGCGGGCCAACCTGCCGGAGCGAAATGCTGGCGCTCCTGCTCCCGCTCCTGCTGACCGTTCAGAGCCGTGCAGGTTCCAATGGTGCTGCCGATCCCGATGCCGGTGCCGATCCCGATGCCGTCGCGAATGCCAATGCTGCTGTCGGCACGGGTGCCACTCCCATCGCTGTAAAAGCGTCGTGTCGCTTCGGCCGAAAACGCAGCAGCGCCGACTCTGGCGTGGCGCAGACGTGGACGTCGGCCTCGCAAGCGGCATGGTGGGGAGGCAAGCTGAACGAAAGTTTGACGCTCGACGCTCGACGCTCGACGCTCGACGCTCGACGCTCGACGCTCGACGCTCGACGCCTCCACGCTCGACGCCTCCACGCTCGACGCTCGACGCTCGACGCCTCCACGCTCGGACGCTTGGACGCTCGGACGCTCGACGCTCGACGCTCGACGCTCGACGCTCGACGCTCGACGCTCGACGACCTCTCGTCCACGGACGTCGACGATCACAATGCCTGCAGGTGACTTGGCAGGACTAGTCTCTGCCCGAGGTCTTCGTCAAGAACGACAACGACGGCAGCGGCACTGGCAGCGCCGACGACGACTGCAACGGGGGCGAGGGCGAGGACGAGCCGAGGCGGCGGGAGGATGCTCTCGCGACATCGACGGCGCGGGAGGAGCCCGTGGAGGTCGCAGCGTCGATGAAGGTCACCGTTGGCGAGCATGCTAGCTTTGGGTCCCGGTTAGTAGTAGACGCGAGGCGGAGACTGCCTACACGACGCCCGAGCTCGGGACGTGCGTGGCACAACCTGGCACAACTGACAACGGGACGCCTGACCGCCGGGCCGTTTCGGGCTTTGGGCATTCGAGATCCCCCGTTGGCGTGTAGGTATTCCTCCGCCCAATATACAGTCGCAGACCCGGGGACTTCGCCGCTGGTAAAAAGGATATGACCGGGGCCTGACTTAAAAGTAATCACAAAAATATGGCATAATGGATAGCGTCAACCGCTTTTCTAACACTGATCTTTGGCAAGTGTAAAGGGGTTGACAACACAAGAGAGGGCCACCAGCAAAATCAAGAGCTTCACTCGTCCCAATACCTATGAAATAAGGAAATATATCAAAAATCAGCACAAACGCAGCTGAAACGAAACAATAACATGCCAACTCACGCTGTTTTTGCCTGTCGTTGCTGCTTCTGCAACCCACTGCTGAGATCCAATTCCAACTCCAGATCAGTTCTCTCGTCGAACAGCTTCACGAAGCTTATCAGATCCAGATCCCCAGCATAACCGATGGAAAAATCCGCCGTCAGGAGCTCGTATCGTGCGTAATGATCGGCCAGGGAGACGCTCTTCATGCAAACCTCGTGGGCCTCGTTCGCCGAATTGGGGGTGTTGTCAAAAAGGACGCACTTGTCAGGCCGTTGCTCAACGCGAAGGGCCGCACCCAGCAGCTCGGACCTGCTTGAGTAGTTGCAGTCCAAGGATACACGTTTGCCCGGCGAGAAGTATTCAGCAAGACCTGTCGCGTCAAGGACAACATCTAGTTGGGAAGACTCTAGGTGAGTCGTGATTGCGCAGGGCATGTCCACTTCATGAAGTGTGTTACTGCAGAGCAGTAGTTTATATGCAAGGAAGGATAGGCGTGAGGTATATGACGAAAGTAAAACAAAACAACGACTTCCGTCAGGAAACTCACAGCCACTCTTTTACACCATCTTGC
Source organism: Thalassiosira exigua (assembly GCA_036939895.1). NCBI lineage: Eukaryota > Bacillariophyta > Thalassiosirophyceae > Thalassiosirales > Thalassiosiraceae > Thalassiosira > Thalassiosira exigua. The sequence goes on from JALLPA010000805.1 coordinate 5,285, forward strand.
AACGAAAGGCTGGGGTAGTCCAGCCCAAATTGACTCTCCTCTTGTTGAGCATCCATTCCATCAAGGTCGATCCCGTACTTCTCAAGGAGCACCCTGTAATCGGCCTGCATAATTTCGTCATATGCGACCACGATGTCGTAAATTTCATTGGGATCACTGCTCCAGCGAAAAATGTCCTTCACGGCATCTTCCCAATCGCCGCCCATGATTCCTTGATAGACTTGTTCGTTAGTAGGGGCGATCCTGTCCAGATTTTTGGCCAACTTAGACCACGCCAGATAATACAAAGACGTCATCTCCTCGTCACTCGGTACAGCGTTAGGTGCATTTGTGTTTTTCTTGGAGGTCGAAAATCGTTCCCCAGGGGCTGCAACTACTTTGCCGCCTTCAACCCAGTCATCAAAGGCTTCCCGAAACGCCTCCTGGTGCGTGGCAGTTATATCGCGCAGTTCCAGGACATCGTCCGTCCAATGGAACACCTCGCGGACAGCGTCCTCTGGCCGGTAGAGGGAAGCCTGCCTCACTTCATCGCTCGATTGAATATGGTATCCATATGCATCTGCAACTCTCTTCCAGGCCCTAGCATGCATCCCAACCATGTCTGCGAGGACCCCCTCAAGTCGGAATATCGCCCCGTACCCACTGTACGGTCGCTGCACTCTTAGTAGTTGGGAGTTGTAGCCTGTGGCTAGCGGATCATCCTTGTAATCCACAAGATTATTTATGTCTTCAGCTGTGAGCTCGCTGTACCCTAATAGCATTTCTTTCCGCGCCACAAAGCTGTCGAACGTGGAGCGACTCTTGAGATAGTCGTCCTCAGGCTCGTCCATCGGACCAAAGTACCTTTACAGAAGAAAGGCCATAGAAGAGGGGCGTCAAGACAAGGAATCTCAAGGAAGCAAACGTCGAAACACGCCTATCTACTCACTCTCTTCCCAGCACATCGCTAATGCTGATCCCCTCACCCCTCCTCTTCAGGTATTCGTCTGCCTTTCTCTGTCGCTCCTCTCGTTCCCATTCACGCCGGGCCTCTTCGTAGTCATCATCATCGAGATCGTCAACATCGATGCCAAGGGCTTCCTGCTCCTTCCGGAACCACTCAGGCATGGCACTACCCCCAGATGATGACGCCACTTGTTGGCCTCTGCCCTTGACGGGGAAGAGGTCTTCATCCTCTCCAAACACACTCTCCTTCTTGCGCTCTTTGAAGAGTTCCTCCTGCGACATGAAGTCCTCCCGCCGACCACGAATCCTGGGGCGAGGCCCCATCTCAGACATGATGTCATCCGCATAGGCGTCGACATCGACATCGCCCGAAGGCATGGTCTCGTTCCCCATTAAATGCAGCTTCTTCTCGGCCTCCTCCTCCATCTGAAGGAACTCCCGGAATGCCGTCTCGTCTGCTTCCCGTGCCTCCTCGTTGTCATACCGTCGGCCCGCAGTCTTGGCACGAAAAATGTCGTCGGCAATGTCGGCCCGGTCCTTCCCGCTCATTTCCCCATCGGTCATTCGCTTTAGGTGTCCAGTGGCGTCAACGATGATAGCATCGGACTCATCCTCGTTGAATTCTAGTATTGCCTTCCTTGTCTCGTCGGAGGAGGGCGATGCTGCCACAGGGCGATTCCCGATGACAGAGAGTATTTGATCGTCGTCTTCGTCTTCAAGGTTCAACGACCTGACGTCAACGCCCAAGCGGGCGCTGGCCGCCTCAATATCAAAATCGTCATCACTCAATTGGGCGTTTGCCATTTCCTCGGCCTCCCTCAGGGCTATGCGGAGGCACAGAGTGAATGTGAAAAGAAAATACAGGGTGGGAGGTCTAAAATGCAACCAGAGGGGACGGCGGTGACTCGGCCAGGGACATTTCACCAAAATACCTTTTCGCCTAGAATGCACAAACCTAACCAACGGCAAAGGATACGCGCAAACAATCCAGGCACCTCCAATGGTAGGGAAGGAAGGGCTTTGAGCCCCAAGTAGAAAAGTTTGCGACTTGTTTGCTGTACCTCAAGTCACTGTCTGCAATGAAACAACGCCCAACGCAAGTCCTGAATTAGGCATCAACCCCGAGCACACGTGGCTACTGCTGCTGCCAAATTATTATCGAACGATCGCGCGTGTGCCAAACGAAGTACCTGTCATATGCAATCATGAGGCCCGCATGCCTGAGCGTACAGCCCACAGTTTCCCTCACACGCGAAGGTGCGCCTTGTGAAGTCAGCCGAATGCAAATTCTCGTCTGACCCTTTTGGGTCAAGTCATGGCCTCAAGAGTGAGCACGTGTGTTGCACCGAGCGGCTGCACGTGACTACGCAATACCCGTCATCGCCGCTGGCAACAGAACCCCCTCTGCTTGTCCACTCACCTTCCATGTTCTTTCGTAGTTTCTCCACCTCCTCGTTGGTGCTCGCGCCCACCCTGTTCGCAAGCCGTTGGAGCTTCTGCTCCTCGTATGTCCCGAACATGCCTCCGATGGGCCCGGCGACAACATCCGCGTCAACGTCGTCGGACTGCGATTGGAAGAAGGGGGTGCCAGGCGGAGGACCGACGTCGGACGCCGCCATTTCCCCTCCAGACGCGACGGCCGGGAAGGCTTCTTGCGACGACGGCGATGACGGCGACGACGACGCGGCTTCCCTCTTCTCGCCGTCGACCCACGACGGCATCGCGCGGCCGGACCGCTCCAGCCTCGCCGACGACGCCGGGGACGCAGTGACGGGACCTCCTCCATCTGCCTCCTTCGTGCTCGAGGAACGGAACACCCCCGACAGGTCCAACGGCCCCTTGGTGCCCACCTCCTCCTCGCCGTCGTCGTCCTCCTCGTCTTCCTCCAGGATGTGCCGCCTCAGCTCCTCGAGCGACTCTCGGATCGTCCCCCCGCGCTCCGCCTTGGCCGACAGCTTGTCCAGCAGCCGCGACGCCCGATCCCGCGTGATCCCCCCCTCGAGCAGTTCCCGCGTCAGCAATTCGTTGCTCGCCCCCTCCACGTCGTCGTCGCTGGCCAGCCCGAGCTTCAACGCCTTGGCGAGGTCCTCCCGCTCCTTGGCGCGTCGCTCCTCGGTGTCTTCCTCGTAGAGGAAGAAGGGTTCCAGTCGGTTCAAAGGTCGGCTCGCGCCGCCAGCGCCCCCGTCCCGCATCCCCGCTTCCTGCTCCATCTCGGCCTGCTGGTCGCGCACCTGTTCGTCGCATGTGTAGTATGGGTAAGACCTTGGCATGCGATAACTGGACGCCGAGCACACACACATATACAAACAAGGTCATGACCGCTGGGGCCCCATCTGTGCAAGGGCGTCGATTCCCGGCTTAGGGTTCAACGGAGTCTAACTTTCTGTCAATGATGGCACCACATGAAGAATCCTGTGCGCCGAGTTCATATCCCACGCGACCGACTCTCGCCCCTCCCTCCATGGCCACCAAAATGTGAAACAGCGGCGATCGCTTCCCTCTCCTGCGACTCCTTCGCGTCGCAATCTACGGCCTGCCCGATGGATGTTTCGTTCGTTCGAAGACACGAGGCTCTTCTCTGGAGACCTCAGAACCCGACCCTTCCGCGCGGACCCCTCTCGGAACTCCCTCTGGCAGCCGAGAACGATCCTCTAGAGGGACGACGACTTCGCGTCCGGCAGGGGGCGTTCTCGGCGACCGGAGGGAGTTCCAAAACGGAACCGCGTGAGAACGACGGGGCTCGAGCGGTAACATATGCCCTTGCCATCGGGGACGCTTTGTGATCGGAGTGGAATTTCGTAGAGAAGGGACGCGATTTCCACCTTTTCCTCTTGGGTGGCGCCGCGACAGGCGGGGATTGCGCCTGGCGTCGCGTTCGCGTTTCGGTCGCTTTTTGACGCGCACGTGGCGGGCACCCCAAGTCATACTGCGTGTCCCATCGACCGTATCCTCGACGAGAACATATGATATACGTACCTCTCGCCACAGGTTGAGGAGGCGGTAGGCCTCCACGGTCTCCTTCGCGGAGAGCCGATACTTGGCCTTGACGGCCTCGTCGTCGTCCCGGTATCGGGGCGCGTCGTCGTCCTCCTCGTTCTTGTCCTCCGCCGGAGCCCTCCCCTCCACGATCTTGCGCACGATCGAGCGATACATCCGCTCCTCCTCGTACGTCGCCGGAGCCCGAAAGAACGCCGCGACTTCCTCGTCGCCAGCCCCGACCAACCCCGCCTCCTCCTCCACCTCGTTCAAGAACTCCTTGTGCTCTTTTCGCTTTCGCGCCCACTCTCGTCCCCCCTCGAGCGCCATCGAGTTGGCCAGCACCCCCAGAGTATGGGAACCGAGCTTGGTCCTCCTAGAATCCTGAATAGAGTCCAGCGCGGACTCGTAGACGTCGTCGAGGTCCTTGTCCCCGGCCTCGGAAGCGGCCCACTCTGCGTCCTCCTCGATCTCCCTCCTCTGGATCATCTGGCGCCTGTAGAAGTCCAATTCCCTCTGCTTCTCCTCACTCTCACAGGCCTCGCGTTCCCGCTCCTCGGCGTTCGCCACGATCTCCTTCGCCACCCCATCGCGATCCAACACGTCCTGAGCGCCCGCCCCTCCGTCGGCTTCCAGCTCCGACGTCACCTCGTCCTCCCGCGCGCGTCCCTCCTCTTCCCACCGTCCCAGCAGCTCCTCCCTCCGGAGCGCGTTCACCCGCTTTCGCTCGCTTTCCTTCTCCTCGTCCACGGCGTAATCCACGATCTTCTTCGCCTCTTCCTGGGTGATGTTCAAGCTCCCGTCTTCTCTGCCTATTGCACCTCCCACGCCGAGGTCGGACGCAGAGAGCTCCCCCACGCCCCCCCTTGACAGCTCCTCCGACACCGCGTCTTCCGACGCGCGGCGGAGGGCATCGTACGCGGCGTCGAGGGCGTGGACGTCTTCGGGGGTGAGGAGGTCCGGCTCTTCCAGCTTGCCCTGCTGGCGGAGGGAGGGGTCCGTGTCCCCGGGATCTACGACCCGAGTTTCGGGCGGAGGAGGCGATGGGAAGCAAGAGCGTGGGGGTGAGGGACGCAGCAGTCTAAACCCCGATGAAGCAAGCCTAGATCGCGCTGGCAGTCTGGAGTCCTGTGTCGTTCATTAGATAAGCCGTCAATGGCGACCAAACGGACACATCGGTCCAATTTTATGGACCTTGTGCGTCCGGCTCAAGGGATCATTGCGCTGTACTCAATATCGACGACACTGATTGCACTGTGCCCAGTGCGCGAAGCTCGTAGCAAGCGACGATGTCGGCTCCGGTAGCCGTTGTGTCGAGCACCTGGCCAAAGCCTCGCAAGCCGCAGTCGTGGGCATCGAACAATGCCCCCACAGCCCCGTCAAAGGAACAACGCAAGGCCTTTGTATTTCAAACGCTAGGGTAGGGCAAAAGCATCGAACATGCTTCGTGGAGGGTGGGAATCATTTCTTTCCACGCTGCGATCGGCTCCCTCGCCACTACCTTGCCCAACCCTTCCCCATTCTCATTGCTCTTTCCGTCTTGAGCCCCATCGGTCGCGGTACGTGCCTCGGAGTCTTTTGCAGGGATGATATCGTTGCAGACATTATCGCGCACGATTGACAATGCAAATGGCAGCACTTCAACACATTGGTATCCGTGCAATGGCAAACCCATGATTTCCTACTTCTGGCATAGATGCAGACTTGGGAAAGGGGCCTTCTCGACCCTTCATTGCAGGCTCTGAAGAGCGTTTACGCAAATGTATCTCACCGCGCAGCTGTCCCATCTCGATTTGGAAAATTTCGAGCTCCCAAGTTATTTGCCGTAAGGTTCAATACCCCTTGTCACGTGAGTATTTGGGGCAGCCAGAGATCCATTGTGGCCTGCCTCCAGAGTCTAGAGAGAGCGATGACTCCAGTGCAATATATCCAAAGTAATTCAAGGGCCACATTTGCATATGTGGGAATGCTCCGTTGCAATCAATACTGGAAAACCAATGCGCTCGATTCCCACCCCACCCGACAAACGAATTGAAACGAATGGCTGCGGGAGGACGGCGGCGGCAGGTTTCCTTCAAAAAAAAACTCACCAGCGCCGCCGGAAGGGGACGATGCGTCGGGGGTCAAATCGGGAACAGTTCTGGGACCAAGGATGGCGTCCATCCCCGGCATGCCCTCGAACAATCCGGACGTGTCAAGCTTCACGGGCTCGTTGCCGCCGCCGCTGCCGCTACCTCCGCTCCCGCCAGAGCTCCCGAGGCCGAACGTCCGCCGTAGGAGGTCGCGCTTCCGCCGTCGCTCGCCCTTGCTCCCCTCGCCTTCAGTCCCCCCTCCCGACCCCGACCCCTCTCCCTCGGATTCCTCGACCTCGCCCCCTCCCAGCTCGTCCCCATCGTCCGGGAGGGCGAGCAGCCCCGAGCACCCGGATCGCCTCCGCCGGCGCGCCGCCTCCCACGACCACGAGCGCGCCCTCGGGAGCCGCTCTGGCGATTCCGGACCCCCCCTCGCCGCGGGGCAACCACCGAGGCGTTGACCCCGTCCCCTCGCCCAGAGGAAGTGTCCCGACGGCGACCAGGGCGACGCCGGAAGGGCGAGGATGAGGAGGGACAACGCTGTTAGGAGTAGGAGAGAGACCACAGTCATCATCATGGTTCGCATTATTTTGTGATGTCAATACTTCTAGGTCAATGTTTTATTTTTGATGGCGGAACAAATAGTGCAACCCCATCAGAATTTTTATTTTACCAAAGACGTAAAATTAAAACGTCATCATTATTTTCAATTTGTACCATATGTTTTCTTTTAAATAATTTGTGAATTATTTATTATCATGTATGTTAGACATAGTCATAACTAAATACTTGTCGATACGACGTATTTTTTATAACTATTCCCATGTTTGGTTTGTACCTCAGATAAATAATCAAAAATCCACCAAAGTTCCCCCTTTTCAAACGAACACTGAGCTCCGAGCTTCGTCGCAGAAAGTATATTATTGTTGCAGCCGCGGGTGAAGTTGGGAATCGATAATTTTTGCTGCCAACCTCCTCATTCTTGTCTTGTTTTGTCTTCGAGCGTGCTTCGAGCGAGGAGTGTCATGGGACAATGATGCCAAGCATCAGACAATGAAGCTGCAGAAGTGTTGGTCCACTATGCCCCAGTCTTGATGCCAACAAATAGCAGTTTAGGACATAACCTCCCCACCACCACCACCACCAACTCCCTAATCTCCACTTTTTCTTTTCGAGGTTGTTTTTCTCTCTCCCCACCCTTTCCCCCCCCCGTTATCTGGGGCGGGTACATGGAATTGCCTCTTTGTTCAGTGAGCCCAAAATAATTATAAAAGACCCCTAGTCAAAAGGATAAGATCCATTATGGAGCCGGCACATCCCTATCATCATTATCAATCCAACGAGAAAATATCTAAAATATGGTAACCGCAGGGTGAAATTGTCCCTCGGTGGTGAAGGATTTGAATGATAAAAAGGGGCAGCCGGCAAGGGATGTGACCCAGAGGTGACAAGTGGGGGAAATGACAGCCGATTTTGGATACGATTATTATTTGAGTGCAATTTTTATTTTTTCACTGAGGATATCATGATAATGCACAAAGGAACGGGATAGTGCAGCAGTCCATGTCAAAATGATGTTCTGAATTTTCCTGAAAGTCTGCAAATATTGGAACTGGATCTTGCATAGGCAGATGCAGGTAGAACCTGCAGTTTCTAGTTGAAACTTCTAACTAGCGAAGTTT
>JALLPA010000806.1:0-14178 GCA_036939895.1 Thalassiosira exigua
GCAGTTTTCGCCGATAAAAACGCGAACTCCCAAAAGCCATTTTGACGTATTTTGGCATATTTTACTTTAAAACGGTAGATAAAAATTTATTTTGGACCGGAAACATACGAAAAACGCTCGGTCCGATTTCCAACCTTGTGTCCAAACGCCCCTATAGCTGACAGACCGTGGCCGGCACCTGCCATCCGCCGTACAAGACGCGACGTGCGACGAAAGACGGCGTGCGAGACCACACATGACAACAGCCAGAACATCATGGGCGGCTGCAATGGCGGCTTCCATCTTTTGTCTCTGGATGGCGGCGGACGCAATCGACCAGGGGCTCTTCTGAGAGCCCTTGTCCTTGGCTGTTGGTTTGACGGCGGCGACTCGCATTCCGTGCTTTTTCGGCCAACGAAAAAGCGGCCAACTAAATCAGCTCGTTTCGGCATCGTCGGACCGACGCTGTGTAAGTAGTTGGATAAACTAAACTTTAAAGTTATCAGATGACACCACCGAGATACTTTGTTTTAATATACTTAGTTTAGATTGTCTTCGGCCATCGTCGTCGGCAGATTCGTCCGTTAAGGTTGGCGGCTCGCACGTCTACATATTAGCAGCAGATGTTGATATATTTTTATGTACTAACTTTTGCTTTAGGGGAATTCAGACGGAATATAACGCCACGCAAATCGCCTCGGGGAACTTATTGCGGACCTACCGTAGAAGTGATTCCCTGCTCGGCGCTTTCATGGCGCCTTTACTGCCGCCACGATGGCCGCCAATGTGATGGGAAGCGGACGCGCCATGGTTGGATGGTTGGTGAGGGGTACGATCCGTAACTAGGTACCTCTCTCTCTCTCTCTCTGGCCAACCCACCTACCTATGGTTGAGGGGTGAATAAAAATGGCAGATTTGACTGTGTGCAATTGACTATGTATTCCTCTGTTGATTTTTCCTTCCCCTGATCCAAATGATAGTGGGAGGTTCGAGGAAAGATTTTGTTCTCTCTTTTTGCGTGATAGCCCCTTGATATATTGAAAACTACAATGCAAATATGAAGAATGTTACTAATTCCTACCAAAGGACAACTGTATTGAATCAACGTGATGAAATGAAGTCTTGTAAATTGCAGTCTTCTGCAAGAGGACAATTCAATTTGTGAATCAGTACTAGCTGAGAAATAGTTATAATTTTCTGGTGATAGACTTGAAAGAGCCGCTGTTGATCAATCAACCCCACAAAATTTGGCACGGGTTGGCCTCATTTCTACATACTCCCCTGCACTGCCCACAGATGGCCGGGGCTGGCCGCGGCCTTTTGCACATATCATTTTTAGCCCGTCTGCCCAGTTTCCTAGATAACCTGTCACCCCAGCACGACCGGTCATGGCCGTGTCCAGCCATGGCCGTGTCCGCCGTGGTGGCTCCCTATCCACCTCTGCCGAGTGGGCGAGAAGGGACGAGGAGAGGACGAGCGAGCGACGAACGAGTCTCGTAAGTTGTTTGTGAGCCCCCTCCCGCCTTCGATTGCCCTTACAACCCGTTGCTCCCCCGTCCCCTTACTGAGAAGCAGGTCAGCCAGGAGAAGGCGGGCGAGCTAGGACAAATGGCAGCCGGGGATGAGGACACGAGCGATGGAGACTGGCAATCGGCTGGTCGGAGATGGGGGGGAGGGGTCGGGCGGACAAGGAGGAGGAGCTCTGACGAGTGAGCATCGGAGGACATGGAGGCTGGCGCAGCAGGTGAGTTTTCTTTTTTCTCCCGCATTTCTTTCAAAAATCTCTAATGTTCCATGTTTTAAAACACATGGAGAAGTGCAACAGCCCCAGAGGACTGACCAGGAACGAGCGAACGATGGACAAGCATAGTAAGTTTTTTTGGTGTGCCCCCCCCCCCATCTCCTCCGAATCCTCTCACAACTCTTCGTCTCAGCCTCCCACAAAGCAAAGCAGGCCGGCAGGACGGAGGGGGGCGGGCGTTGGCCGGGGACGAGAGGACCAGAATCACCGCACGACCAACCAAAGATTGGGGGCGAGGGGACGAGCGAGCGACGCACGTACCAGCCGAAGAGGAGGAGGAGGGGACAAGTGTTCAAGGAGGGGTGGCGAGGGGACAGCGGACGACCGGCCGGGGCCAGGGAAAGGGGACGAGGGGCGGCGAGACGATGACGAGCAATGGCAGATAGAAGTAGAAGCGGCGCAGGGTTGGGATGGGGCGGGCAATCGGACGAGAGAACATAGCACATAGAGTTTTTTCTTGTAAATTAATTTTTTTTATTATTCAAATAATATGCAACGGTAGAAGAAAATATAGCGACCGTTGCAACCAATGCGGTGGATGCTGGAGGCGCGTTGGTGCATGCACTGGCGGCAATAGGCGCGGGTTTGTAGTATATAAAAAACCTTTGTAGTGTATGTAGCACGAATTTTGCCACTTTAGTGAATGCTAAGTGGTATGTAAACATACGTTCTTTTTTACGTGCGTAGTGTATGTTCAAGTACGTACTATGTAGTGTCTGCCCCCCGGGGGTTACTGATGTATGAATATCGTACGTTGATATTCGGTATTACTCTTTAGGATACTTCTTTATGGCAATAGTAATTACTGAGTAAATACTAGCAATTACGTGATGATTTATTCAAAGTAAAAATGTAACGAAAAGTACAGCGGGTAACCTAGCAGAGGCTTGGCAGAGGCCGCCACATGAATCATCATTTCGATCATGATCGAAGAGATACGGCCGCTCTGCGTGTAGATGGACGACGGCCAATCTCATCACAAAATCCTTGTTTAGTAAGATATTCCCAACTAGAACTGTACCTGGACAATTTTCATTGGAATTTGTGAGTGAGACAGTCTGGAACCGGAACAGGAATGGATGAACATTGAATTTCTGCCGGGATAAACAACACAGCCCCCGAGAATGACCCACTATAATGTGGTCTTTACCCTGGTACGATTAGGTATCACTGCACATCTCGAAAGAGTCCTACTCCCTTAATAAATGCCAAATTCCATCCCTGCCCCAAACAAGCCCAAACCACGCCCACACACCACCCAAAAATAAGCAAACAGCCCAATCCGAATCCTGTTGTGTAGAGAGACTGTTTCAGCGGACGATTTTAAGTCGCCAATAAATTCGCCGTTACATCGCCTATTATTTTGAAGCAACAGTGAATCAGTCCGGTCCGTCACGCGCGGACGCGTGCTACGCTACGCGTGCCGATAAAACTATACTCCGCGTATTACTTATTATCAGGACATATTTTGCGTTCAAATAGAGGTAACTTCACAGGAGTCACTAGAAAGTTTACAAGCGTGATTTTCTTTTAAAGCTTCTAAAACGCGGACATATTTGAATTATCACATAAGAGGATTAGTCCCAATATTTCAATGTAAACAGAGGCATTTAGTGGGGTGGCGCCGATCATAACCCTGGCCGACGTTCCGCAGATGGCAGTGACAGAACTTGCTCAGAATTTCTCGGCACCGCCGCCGCGCCGCATCTCAATCGCAGCATCGTCTTCTCCTCTTCTTCCGCCGCCTCGTCGGCCGCTCGTCATTGCCGTTGCCGTTGTCATTGCGCTGCCGCCGCGCCGTCGTTGTCGAGCTCGAGAACGAAGAGGAGGCGCCGGCTGGCCGAGGGAGACGCGGCAGTTGGCCAAAGCGGACGCTCGAGGGCTGATCTCGGCATAAAACGCAACCCCGGGTTGTTCGCAGGTGGATCGATCGAAGGCCCCGAAGCAGCAGCGGCGCAGCGCGGCGACTTCCCCAACCGGACGGCAGAGTCGTCATGAAGATCGCCGACTGCCACCACCGCCACCGTTCGGCTGCGGCGGAACGCCGCCCTCGAGGCCGACGCCAGCGGACGGCCCTCCTCGCCGCCCTCCTCTCCTCGGCTCCGGCCGCTTCGACGGCGTTCCGAGCGTCGCCCTCTTCGCCGCCCTCCTCCCGCTCCCGCCGGCCGCCGTCGGACGTCCTCGCCTCGTCTCATCGGCCGCGGCTCCCGCCGTCCCGGCGCATGTCCTCCTCGGCGTCGTCTCTCACCGCGCTGCGCTTCCTCTGGCGGAACGACGAGGCCGAGGAGGACCCGCCCCCCTCCGCCTCCGTCGACGAATCGGAGGAGGGCGACGAACCGACCTTCCTCTCGAAGCTCCTCCCGACCGCGAAGGTGGCCGTCCCCTCCTTCCTCGCGGGGACCGTCGTCACCTTCGCCGCCCTCTTCGTGCCGCTCCTGGCGGACTACCGAGACGCGTTCGACGGTCCCATGGCCCCGTATCGGTCGGACGCTGCGGTCGAGCTCGCCGACGGCGGCGGGAGCGGGGGGGGAGGGAGCGGAGGAGGAGCGTCGTCGGGAGGAGGGATCCAGGACCCCGGCGCGAACAACGTCAACCAGCCCGTGATCCTCTTCGAGACGATCCTGAACGACTTGAACGACGCGTACGTCGACGACGTCGACGTCCGTCGGCTCTTCGAGACGGGGGTGAAGGCCATGACGGCGAGCTTGGACCCGTACACGGAATTCGAGACGCGGGGGGAGGCGCGGGAATTGGAGGAGAGCGTGACCGGACGGTACGGGGGGGTGGGGCTGGTCATTCGGGGGGGACGGGATCTGGACGACGAGGTCGACGAGGGCGCGACGTCGAAGGACAACGCGGAGAAGATTCAGTTCCCCTCGGGCGACGGTGGAGAGAAGGCTGAGCCTTCCTCCTTGGACGCGTCGCCTCCCGTGGCGACCAAGGACGGAGCGGGGGCGCGGAAGTGGAGCGATCAGGTCAACAAGGAGCGGAAGACGGATCGGCCGGGGGCGTTGGACGATTCCGACGACGAGGACGAGGAGGCGTTGGAGCTCAAGCGGGCCAGGCGCAAGTCGCGGGAGGAGGGGATACGGGTCGTGTCGGCGTTCGAAGGTGAGCACGCCGGTCTAGGTTGTGCCGCCCGCCGGCGGGGATGTCGAGATGTGAGGCGGCAATCTGTCGGTCAACCGAACGAAGTGAACATGTTTGTGCGCGCGGAGGTCAAATGGGATGTTAACCGGTCAAGCCTCAGACCGGGATGGAAGGGTCCGACGTTTTGTCGCTTGTGCAAGCGTGCAAACCAATCGGACCTCCGAGGCTGATCTCTGGGCGATTTCGACCCCGCGCGTCCGATCTGATGGCCTGCGAGATCCGTGGGGGGGTCCGCTGACGAGGGCATGTTAGTACGGGCTGGAATGATCGCTCTACTTGGTCCGTTTTTGAGTCGCTCTCTGCGGCACACCCACGATGGCTTGTGTGCCATGTCGTATGATGGGCTCTTCGCAGACGAACGTCTGTGGAAGGGTGGTGCCGCCGCTCAATCACGAAGGGGGGCCATTCAGAGGCTGCCCTCTGCAACAGCAAACCATGACTTTGTCCTTGCCTAACTCCGGTCCCCTTCTAATACATGTCAGGCTATGCTTACGACGCGGGCATGCGCGTGGGGGACAAGCTCCTCGCCGTGGACGACTTCGGCATCACCCCCTCCACCGCGGTGGACGAGGTCCGCGATCACCTCAGGGGCGAACCGGGGACGCCCGTCAAGATCACCTTCCTGAGGGAAGGCGTGGGAGGGGGGAACAAAGTCGAGCCCCAGACCATCGAGTTGGAAAGATCTGTGGTGCACATCCCGGACGTCAAGTACTTCGGTGAGTTCTTCGCTCGAACGATTCGACGTAGCAACTGACGAGACCTTTCTCGACGTTCCGCCCGAGTCTCACAACGCTCACACTGCCGACCTCGCTCGTCGTAACCACAGGCTTCATCGGGGACCCGACCGACGGCATCGGGTACATCGACCTCTCGGGCTTCGCCAACGACGCCGGGAAGGAGGTGCGGTTCGCAATCCGGGCTCTGCAGCATGGCGCTGCGATGGCGGCCGCCGACGGTGGGGCGGCCGACGGCGTGTCGGGCATGTCGGTCAAGGACCCGACCAAGCCGAAGGTGAGCGATTCCTCTGCAAATTGTGTTTTCGGACGACTGGCACGGAACCTCACGCTCAACTTCCGACGCAACCTCGACGAATCGCGGCATCAGGGGCTTGTCCTCGACCTCCGCAGCAACCCGGGGGGCTTGCTCACTTCAGCCGTTGATGTTGCCACATTGTTTGTGCCCAACGGGTCCGACATCGTCTCGGCCAAGGGACGGGGCTTCCCCGAAAGTCTGTACCGGAGCAAGACGGAGCCTGCCCTCGATCCGTCCACGCGCCTCGCGGTGTTGGTGAACGAGCAGACGGCGAGCGCGGCCGAGATCGTGACGGGGGCCGTCCAGGACCTGGATGTGGGGGTCGTGGTGGGGAAAGGTCGGACGTTCGGGAAGGGACTCGTGCAGAACGTGCAGGACCTCCCATATCAGACAGGTGCGAACTTCCACTGATGACTCTGTTCTTCTCTTCCTGTCATTTTTCGTAGATCTGCCTGCTGACGCGTTCATCTGATACATTGTTCCTTCAGCACTGAAGTACACTGTGGCCAAGTATTACACGCCCAGCGGCCGGTGCATTCAGAGCACTGTCTATGAGGAGGGATCCTCCGCCGACGGCGCGAAGGGTGGGGCCAAGTACAAGTCTAAGAAGGTGGCCGACAAGGACCGGACGGTGTTTCTCACGGCCCACGGCCAGGAGGTGAAGGACGGCGGTGGAGTCGAAGTTGACTACAAAGTAGAGCCGCAGCGGGCGTCTTCCCTGGAGATCATCCTTCTCAACTCTGGATCTAACGCCGACTATGCGGCCGAATGGTCGAAGAATCACGAGTTGACTGATAATTTCAAGGTACGGCGTTATTTATGGAGTTCAGGATTGCGTCAGTTAGAATTTACGTCGTCGTTCACTCACATTTGCTTTCACTTGTCGCCTCAATGCCACAGGTGGACGACGCGACGTACAAGGACTTCCAGCTGTTCGTGGAAAAGAGACAAAAGGATGGCGACATGAAACTAGAGGTGCTGTACGACTCGCAGCTGAAGGAGCTGCGGAAGAAGCTGAAGGCCTCCAACTTCGACTACAGCCGAAAAGAGCTGGATCGCTTGCGTTCCGACATCATCAAGGACGTCAAGAGGGATTTCACGACGTACAAGTCTGAAATCGTGGAGGATCTCGAACAGAACATCTTGGCGAGGTACCTCCCTGATAGCATGTTGATCGAGCGAGGGTTAAGGCAAGTTCTCTGCGTTTTGACTCTTCGTTTCTTGTGTGCATCATTTAACCGTTATCCTTTAACTGCATTGACAGGTCCGATATTCAGGTTGCCGAGACTGCAAAGATGCTCAAGGAGGGGAAGAAGTTCGACAAGATACTTGCTCACGATGGTAGGCCTGAAGAGAAGATGGGTGCATTGAAAAGTACCTTCTCATATGATCAAGCCTCTACGAAACCAGCACCCAGCCTACAAACTCGCTGGGTAGATCGCTGACAAGACAAATAATCTGACATCTTGACCCGTCCGCCTGCTGTGGAAGTATCAACTTTAGCAATACTGTGCAATACCTGTTCATGAGTGATGACGCAATAGACCCTGGAAGGTGGGCTGAGGCTAGTCCAGGGAACACGGCGGTGGCCATCGTCGCGCTGCTGGAATGAATCGAGGCCTAACTAGAAATGAAAAAAAGGCAGACTTCCTCAGCAAGGAAAGTGCACATATTGAACAGAGTACTCAGGTCTTTGGTGAGCCTGAATAGACATGATTAAATCTTTAGCACCTTTGACCAACGTAGCAACTCTGGAGAACAAGATTTGGAACTAATCAATCCTGGGTTCACACTTCTTTGAGTGGATGAACGGTGGAGTTGAAATCAAATAGACTTAGCTTACCCTGAAGACAAAGCAGTGTGGCATCTAAATGTTAACACAACAATAATAATTTGATCGACACGAATATGGAAAGCCGCTTGAAGTTAGTAAATATCTGCTCCACAGCAGAACCTCATGGCGCATGGTCGGGTGACTGTACTGTGGCTGAAAGTAGTCTCTCCTCCGTCGGCAGTCAAGATCATTTTCACCTCTTGGAGGGACTCTTCCATATCAAACGAAGCCCGTGCCTTCGACAAGTGTATCATCTTGTTAATAAGACGCGTCGCATCTTCCTTCTCCGCATGAGCACGATCGAGCTCATCGTTCATGCGTTCGCAACTGTTCTGCAGCTCTAGAAGGTGGTTTTGTAGGTCTTGGACGTGCTCCTCCTTTTCCTGCGATGGCGCTGGACGAGTCATAACGTCTGCTGCCGCATGCCCGCACATTCCAAATACCCCACCAACTTTTCCTTCGTCCTGCTGGTTGTCGGCTGTTCCATTGGTCGGATATGTGTCGACCATGAAGGTATCATTGTCATCAACAGAGGCCGACCCTTTTTTCTTGCGGAGAAACTGAAACGGTCTGTTCAACTTGGTAGTGCGTTTACTCTTGACACCATCATCTGAAGCTCCCCGCGCTCTTTCTGGCTCGTTCTCTGGCGCTCTTTCTTGCGCTCCTCGTGCTCCATACCGCTCTTCCTGCAGAGCTCCTACCGTGAGGATATTCTCGTTCAAGCATTCTTTCTCCTGCGTCTCAACCTTGTCCTTATACTTCCCTCTGCCCCTGAAAAAGCGCAGCCTCCTCCTTGTCGAGGACGAGTTTGCTTTGTCGGTCGCCATCGTTTCAACAGGTTTCAATAACCACCTCGACCTTGGATGGGTTTACCTGAGGTTTGGAGCGCAGCGATCGCAAAGGCAACCAATCCATCCAAGAGAACAAAGCGCTGAATGCGTTGAAAGCGGTGCGCTCTGGCGTCGCCAGCAAGGTCGTTCTCTTTTCGCCAACGGGGGTTAGGTTATCAAATGTGTTTAAGCATCCTTTAAATTGGATGGAGGCATGAAATTCATCAAACAAAGTGTGCTATCGTAGGCTGTTAATGGTAGCGCGCTAACGATGTCATACATTTTGGTATGTGCCAAGCGGTGGATACAATGGCTTAGACAGGCTGAGTGATCTAGAACATCGCCCATTCTCTCCAGTTGAAAACATCTTGTCGTACAGTATGGTAGAGCGGCTGCTCCGGCGGGACCGCAAAGTGTGCTCAAGAAAAATGTGTGCTCGAGAGGCAATCATGACGATGCAGATGATGGTAGGGTAGTTGATCTCAAACCAGAGGCTTACGAAATCGAGATAGATCCCACGATCCGAGAGCTCCAAGCTGGGTCTACACGGTAGCAAGATTCGATGGTTGTTGGTATTATTATTTTCATGCAATACAATATTGTATAACAAAAAAGCAGGATTGATCCCACGATGAGTGCTCAAAGCTGGGCAAGATTCGATGGTGGTGTTCGTCGTTCGAAAGCTTGCGCCCGGAACGATTTTTGAGCTGTACGATACACGTTTCTCTTTCCTTGGGGCTCGGAGCATCTTTGGGAGAAATGCGCCTGCACTCGCACACCAAGCTCATTCTCGACGTAGGGGTTGTAGTCCGACGCCTTCAGCACATCCAAACAATCCGTCAGATCCTCTCGAAGGGAAAGGAGGAGAGAGTCTTCCTCCTTTGAGCCGATCTCGAATGACTCCTTTTGGAACTCCTCGAGCCAGCTCTCGATTTTTGTCCTTGCTCGTTCAAAGTCACCTACCAAGTGCGTAATAGAAAAACGGGAGGTTAGTTGGGGCGCGGGAGCTGCTCTTGTCCCAGATTAGCAGTAAGGGATAGAGTGCACGATTCCTCACCTATTTTCGCCAGTTGCTCAGCCTCAGAAATAACCTTTGCTGTTCGAACTCTCATCCACTGTTTCGCAACGTGGTGATTCGGCCAGCCAAGATCGTCATCATTCGGCCTTGCAATGACCGCCGTGCCCGTCAGAGGTCCGACGAATGAATGTTTGATGGTGTCCACATATGAAAGTTTGACGAGAGCATGACAGAGAGGCTGTGTCTCATCATCTGACGTCTTCTTGGGAGTGGCCAATGTTACGTCGAATAGTACATCGCGTGATTCTTCAGCATAAAGATCTCCCAAGTCGACCTGAAAGACACCATCAGACACCTCTCTCTTCTTGTCATGGTGGATTGCAACGATTTCGGCGCCATGCTCCATCGTTTCCTCCGGAACATTGATGGTCAAGGTAACATTCTGTGCAACAACTGAGAGTATGCCACCGATGGCATCTCCGAACGCGGAAGCAACCTGCGTATTGTCCCTGATCGAGTAGAAACTGCCACCAGAGGTAACTTTTGCCATGGCCATTAGAAGTGCAGAGTCTGGTTCAGGCCCGTAACCTTCAATTGCATCAGTTGGGGATATTTGCCATTTCAGCATATGGTTCATGGCTAGAGACAACAAGCGATCCTGCACATGTAATCTTTCACTCACCAAAGGTATGTAGGCTGATTGGTGGCGTGTGTGGGTTATGACCATTCTCGACGAATATTCCCGTCAAATCCATTAGATCGTTTGCATCCGTGAAACCTAAAAGCATTTATAGCATGAGTTCAGTGTTGGATCAAGCTTAGACTTCGTCGTATTTCAGTATCTTACCAACATTGGCTTTGCCTGGATTGGCGTCGATGAGCGTTGACGACAATACAAATAAGCAGTAGGCTCCATAGTAGACTCAATTACTCTCAACAAGGCATAATAGCTTACCATCGGTAAGGAGGAAAACGGATCTGACCTTGTTGGGTTCCTTTGTGTATCAAGTGTATGATTCAAGTGCAGCCATGAGAGCACGAAGTTAGCAAAGGCTACATCGCGACAAAAGAATCTCACCTTCACGGCATTTGCTACTTGTGCAGCCAAGCTAATGGCACTAGCTATGTTGGTTCGATTTCTGACATGCATATGCTCAATACTATGCATAGCTTTCAGCTTTTGATCCTCGCATACTTTCAGCATTGGCACTTCAATCTTGGCCTCATCCGAGAAAGATATGAGGCAGAACCTGTCGTTGTGGTGAAGCTCGCGTAGGAGCAACTTAAGCGTTGTTTTACAAAGGTCCAACTTTTCCACGCGCTTATATCCGGCCAAGTGATTATTTTGTAAGTGTTGCGCTCTCGAATTTCACAAGTGCAATTGATTTCTTCCGATCTGGATCCCTCTCACCATGGACCCGCTAACATCTAGCGCCACGACAATATCCACAGACGCACGAGCGAACGCGTCGCCGGGGGGAAGCTCACGGGCCTTCACAGTCGCACAGATTTGGCTGTAAATCTCACTCGATCTCAACCCGATCGAGCATCTGTGAGGGGCTACCGAAAACTCAAGCGTTGATTCCTGACTGGCTTGTTGGTCGTGTTCTCGCTGAAGAAGCTCCATCGCGAAGTCCACAGCTTCCTCATGCGCATCATCATGTTCTTCAAAGTAAGATGATGGGTCCAACTTTTCTCTTTTCGATGGCGGCGGCAGTTCGTCATCGCTAGATAGTGTCCGTTCATAGATGTTTGGTAAAATGATATCATTGTCGGGAGTGTCGATGTTCATTGTCAATGATTGGTCCAGAGTATCGATGTTCATCGCAGAATGATTGTTACCTAATGTGGTAGAGTGCACCAAAAGTAATTTATGAGAACAAGAATGTTGCAAGCACGAGCATGAATCTCTTCACTCCTCGCGTTGATTAACTTCGAGTCGCGTAGCCAAACCCAATCAAAAGTCGGAGACGTCGGTGACCGTTGCGATAGCACTATGATAGCACCAAGGGACTCGCCGCGCCAGCAGACCAAAGAATCATCTGCAGAGAAGTGGAGCAGTGACGCTGGTGAGGACGGCGACGCTGGTGGGCGTGGACTGCCTTGGAATTCCGGCATGACGCCGCGGGAGGAAGCGCTCTCGGTTCAGGTATCTCCTGCACCTTCGAAGCTGAACTGGCGGGCTTCTCGTGCCCGCCCCGCCGACCCGTGATCCCGGTGTCGGCCATCGATTTCGTCTATCTCCCAGCTCTCCGAGCCAGAGTTCTCGTCATCCAAGCTTCAAAAGATTATGCAAGGATGTCGAATCAATGTGGGATAAACCAAAGTTCGCCACGGCGAAGAGACCTCTTCAGAACTTTATAAGAAGCTTGAATGAGCTCGAATGGTCGATTCCAATTCAGCGATAAGTATCCATCATCGCTTAAATGTATAATTATTAGTTCCCACATATCGCAGCCTTTCGTGGATACCGGGCGCAACCGCATGTACACAACCGTGATAGATACAACCATACCTACCTAGGCACAACAGCTAGCTACGATACGAACCATACCTATCTCTAGCTAGAGCACCCTGATCACGGGGTCACGCGTGACTCCAGGCTCTCTTCGCCTGGGGACACGCTTGTCCCCCTGCACGATAAGCTTTTCGCCCCTTGCTTTGCTCTAGATGATTTTTGAGANGAACCAATTTAACACGTCTGTGTCTCTGCCTTTACTGAGCAAGACGACTACAAAACCAGACAAGTTAAAAACTCATTTGACACAAAAAGTGAAAAATGATGATACAACCCAAATATGCGATTATTTGGAATGGCATCACAGTGTAATTACTTGATGACCAAGTTGTTCACACTCCTTGAAAGGTTTAACCAAAGGAGGTTGCGATTGATATAAAATATCATTTGCTCTGTGATTGGTAATATTTACCTAACGGTTCGCATTCGCACTTGTCTTCGAGACGGAATGTCAGATCATACCATACAAACGTAAATACGTTTGAATATTGATAAGGTTCTACTGCCCATTCTGATTTGGACAGACACCTTTTGGACAGATCGCAGCCAGGATGTGACTCTGATGACGATCAGATACCTTCTTAGCAGTGATGTTGCTCTTTAAAGCTTTTGCTCCTGCAAATTGTCTGAAAATTGAAACAAATCAAAGATTCGACCAGAATATGGTTGTTTAATCCTTTCAAAACGGTCGCTATTATTAGCAACAGTTAGCACACTGATCATGCAAAACTTTTCCAAAAATGTTTTGACATCTTTACGGGCTTTATCAGCCTTTCCCCCGTCAGATGACGTGACTCAAGTCTTAGAGGGGAAGAATGCTGCCTCCATTGTTGAATACAATGTTGACTGCACAGAACGTGTAGAGAGGTCATGACAGAAGTTCATATCATTCCAAACGCAAAGTGCCATGACTGTCAGACTTGACTATGTCAGACATGTGCCTGGGAACTGGGACTCATAGGACAAGTAGTAGCCTTGTTGCGAATCTCTAAGAAGCTACGCGCTTCCCCGTCTTATCAACGTGGTTTTGAGTTTGCCAAGTAGTGAACCTATCTATGAAAAAAGGAATTGAGAAAACATTCTTCTGCAAGAGAATTGAAATATTTTGCAAACCCAAACAAACCCCAAAACGAATGGAAACACACAAATACGTTATCACACGTATGTACTCATGGTATCAATCATGAAGAGAACGAACAATGAACTGTCAAAAAGCAAAAATTCTGGTGTTATCAAATACCAATGAAATATCAAACACAAGCATTTACCAAGAGGTTTTTAGAGCGCTTCTTTTCCTCTCTCAGAGGTTTTTCTACGCTTTTCCTACTTGATGAAAGACGGCAATGCCGCAAAAATTCTGATACGATATCAACATCATGATGACTATTATGTCACAAAAACACATGTCGTATTAAGACGAGTAATCCCGTTTCGAGAAGGATTAACCCTGTTTAGTCCTTTGAATGGCAGGCTATAACTGGATCACTCTAATATCCTTACTTAGGGTTAACTGACGCTTTAGGTCACAACCCACTTCTTTGATACCACAACCCCTTTCTTTGCGACCGCGACCCCGTTCGCGACCGTGTCACAGTTGAGTGACCACAACCTTCTACTTTCTGTCGCAACCCCCTTCTTTGCTAGCCGCTGCACGATTCACTCGTTTGGTCGCAACCCTCTTCTTTTCCATCCACGACCTCAAATTCGATTATGCCCCGATCCGACCACGACACAGTACTTTGCGACCGCAACCCTTTTCTTTGTGTTGTTGCGACCCCCTTCTTCGCCCCCATCACTCCCAACGACGACCAACAGCGACACTTCTCGCGCGATAAACGTGACCACGACCCTTTACTTCATCGTGTTTGCCATCCACAACCCTTGTCTTTGCGAACCTCACGACATTTTCAGGCGCGATAAATTGGGCTACAACCCTCGTCTTTACTCCCACATGTACCGCGCGTCCACACTTATGGAGCGATAAACGCAACTACAACCCCCTTCTTCTGGACTACA
>JALLPA010000807.1:0-12951 GCA_036939895.1 Thalassiosira exigua
TCGATGGCGCCACGGACCGGGAGAACGAAGTGATCGGCGCCATCATCGACGCGGCGCGTCACGAGCAGGGGGGGAATGAGATCCTTGTTCGTGCGGTCCGAGACGCCGCTGCCAGCGGGTCTCCGGGGGACAGGGAGTTCGTCCGAGCCCTCGTCACATGGGGTAAAATCAACGCCGTGGCCGTCGCTGGGCGGGTGTCAGGGCTGTTCCCTGACGCGCCATGGGAAGAGGCCAGCGAGCTCGATGGGGCCACCGAAACGGCGGCTGGTTCATCAGCGCCCAGTAGTGTGGCCGAGGACTTTGACGAGTGGTCACGTGTGACCGCAACGCGCGTGTCGATCGAACTGCCCGGGGGGCTGCAGCTCGCTGATGCCCTCCGTGGTCGCGAAATGTCGGGGTTAGATCCTCCTGATGAGCCCGAACGGAATGTCGGCGAGGACGCTGACGAGTATGAGGTACGGCTGCTGGAATGGGAGATGGAATGCGATCTGGCCGCGGAAACAAGGTCAGCGGTCCAAACTGGGAATGCAAAATTGTTTTCCCTCCTCGAGGATGAGTGGGGAGGGGCCCTACAAGCGCGTCTCGAGGCCGCAGACGCGTACGAGATGGTCAAGCGATCACAAGATGGGGTTGCATTGCACGGGATCATTCGTGCTGCCGTCCTTGACGTGGACGCAGGGCAGGTGGGCGGAATGGTTAAGAGGGATTGCTCCTCCCAATTCGCAGACCTTGCCGCGGATGGTGGCGCGGGGGACCCGGCGAGCAGAAAGGACGCGCTATCGTCTTCCGAGGCGTGCGATCTCCAACTGTCTGTGGATCGCAGGAGTGTGGGCCTGGCCAGGCTGACTGGGACGATCCACAGCAAGCCGGATGGCGCGGCAACGAACGACTCGACTGAGCCAAGCGCCGAAACGAGCAAGGTCAACACTGGAGCATGAGCTGAGGATGGTCAGGAGAGCGGGACGAAGAGGACGAGTGGGTTCGCCCACTCGGCAGCCCGCTCGCCGACGAAGATCAAGGGCGCGGCGCTCGTGACGGTTGGCCTCCCGGGCAAAGCCGATGTCCCAGCTGGGGACAGCGAGGCCGCTGCCAAGGCAGGGGACAATGCGGACGACGCGATGAACGCCGAGCCCACAGAGGTCGTCAAGGGCTCCGAGGCCAAGGACTTCGAGCAACCGGACGTGGGGGCGCCCAGAGAACGCGACAGCATAAAGGCCAAGGGCGAAGAAGTCGCCACGATTAGCGTGATGCCCACTGAGGGCTCCGAGGCCGAGATTGTGAAGTTTACCGGGGGTAGGGACGACGGGGGCGCTGAGGACTTTTCTACGCCCGCTGAGGTTGAGAATGCCAACGAAGGAACTAGAGATCTGGGGGCGCCCGAACGCGACTATGTGGGGGCGCCCGAACGCGACAACACCAAGGCCAAGGGCGAAGATTTCGCCGCAAGTCTTGCGATGCCCACTGAGGGCTCTGCGGCTGCGAGGTGTTGCGATGGAATGAAGCTGACGTTTGAGCCTGGCACCTCGGGGGTGTTTGAAGGTGGCGCAGCCATCGCCGTCCGAAATGGAGGGCACAATGTACGCGAGGCCGTGGGCAACGAGGACGCTGAGGACTTTTCTACGTCTCTCGAGGTTGCCAAGGCCAAGAACGCGACAGAAAGCAAGGAGCGAGAGGCCGAGGGCGAAGAAGTCGCCGCGAGTGTTGCGATGCCCACTTAGGGCTCCAAGGCCGAATATTTGAAATCTACCAACGCGGGGGACATTGTTCTGGCGTGGGGACCTGGCACCTTGCTGAGGGTGCTTGACGGCGGCGCGGCTACTGCAACAAAAAATGAGAAAACGAAGAATTCTGTCGAGGTGGACGGGGTGCCCAAGGCTGATGCGGCCACATTGCTACAGCTGACAAGGGGCGCCATGCAACCGTCCCAAGACCTCGCAAAGACCAAGGTTGAGAGTGAAGTGAATGGGGGGTCAGAGGCTGCTGCGGCCATATCGCTACAGCCGACGAAGGGCGCCACGCAACCATTCGACAACACCGCAGAATTGCAGGAGTGTGTCCACGCCGAGGTGGCCACAGCAACTGAGGACGCCGTTGAGTTTACAGCGCCCCTCGAAAGTTCTGTGTGTGACGAAGTCGAGGAGGACAAGAAGCACGGCATCTTCGACATTGACGGTTCGGATGATTTGGCCCTCGGCAAGACGTCGCGGGAGCCGCCTGCCGTGGACCACAGGAGTGGGATCATGTTCCCTCCTGACACAATGGTCCGTTGCAAGTCTGGGGATGCCCAGGCCGCACAGAGCACGGTTGGAAATGCCGGGGCTAACGCAGCCAAAGCAAGCTCGGTGCCACCCAAAACTGAAATGACCCCCGAACAGGAAACAGCGGCTGGGGCGCGGATGCGCCTCTGCGCGCGGGTTTTTGTGGCCAAGGCCGATGCCGTGCCGCCCGACAAACGGTTTGTGACACGGGATACCGCCAGCGCGAATGCGAGGAGCGCCACTGCCTGGGTTGCAGCAAATGAGGCGAGGCCTCCCAAGGGCGATGGGGCCCTGCGGCCGGCAATGAGGGCAAGCCAGGGGGCGAGGCATGCCGAGTCTGCCCCTCCCAAAGCTGGCGCAAGCGCTTGGGCAATGGAGGCTGAGGCAGTTCCCCCTGACCTCCAAGGGACACCGACTGTTTGCGATCCGGTCGACGATGGAGTCCTTGACCCACGCGTCGACCGCAGGAGTGTGTTGAGGGACAGCCACTTTGGCAAAACAGGAGCCAAGCTTTGCGGAAGCTTGAAGCTGCTGGGACACGAGGCTGGTGCAGCTGAGCTGCCTGGATATGGCGGGAACTTGACCTCTCTACGTGGGAATCGCGTAGATGAGGAAGACGGCGATGACGGCCCGATCCACGAGTGGTGGAGGGGGCTCCAGGACGAAGAATGGCTGGGATGGACCGCGGCTGGGGCCGCGTGAACTGCATGAACCGAAGAGTAGATGAGCTCTGTAAAAGCTCACTTTTTACTAATGATCTCCGTTATGAAGATTTAATAGGGGTCGTTGTTTCTTTCGTCGTTGGAGGAGTCGGCTTCGAGGGCCGCCCTTGGATGGCGGCGATACTGTCAAAATGACGTACTGCTAACACTAAGAACGACCAATACTTCAAGGGTAGGACAACGGTATATGCAGCAACAATTGTCATGATAGATCACAAAATGAGCGGACTGTGAATGTGTACAAATGGTCTGATTTGATAAAACAGGGGTTCCAACAAAGAATGGTCAATCCAACTCATTTTAACCATGCTTGGAAAATGTGGGGGTTCCAAGCAAACTTCACGAACAAACTACATCAGAAACCTAATTAAGACTCTTTAAAACACTAGTAAACACGGGAATCAACAATATTTTTTACCCCACACTTTTTGCGTAGGATGTTTATCAAATCTTAGATGAAAAATATTTTACAATTTACCCGCACTTTTGCAAAAATGCTTATCATCATATTTCAATAAAAATTAATTTTACAGCAACATATTTTTTGATGCAGTAAAAAGTTGCACTCTTATTTTTTACAACACACTTTTGCAAAAAATGATTACCATTTCTTCGGTAAAAATAAGCTACAGCAAAATATTCTTTGATGCAGTAAAAATGGATCTTGTTGTAAAAAAATGTGTACTCTTGCCATGGGCAGAAGGTCATTGTTAAAATAGTGTTTATTACTATAAATGTTGTTGTTCCCTTGGTCCTGCCGCATTGTGTCAAACGAAGATGAAGAGGAGAGAAGAGGCCTCCCCAGTTGCCAGACTGCCTGGTGTCTCATCGTTAGATCCTACCAAAGCCCGAATCCATCACCATACAACCTTGATGTCCAGCCATTGCCAGAAGTCTTCCCCATGCACTTCCAAGGCTTAGGCTGGTCAGGGGTCCCTATCCACTGATCCCACCAAACACCAAAGCGGAAATCTGCTGCCACGCAACCTCTGAGCTCCTCGCAGCCAGAAACCATCCATCGACACCCTAGAGGCTCAGATTAATTGGGGTGCTCTATCATCTGATCCTGCCACAATCAGAGGCCGCCCCCTGAGTGGGGAAGAAGAGCAGACGAAGGACGACGAGACCCTGTTGGGGGGTGATAGCCGGTCAAGTTCACGGAAGCGCTTGATTGTGCCTCCTGCACCGGGTGACGTGACGAGACTCCTCTTGTACTTGCTCTACTATCTCATGTCTCACATACCTTCTAAGTTTGGTGATAGCAGCAGGTGGATGAAAGCTTTTTGCCGGATGGACAAGGTGTGGCACTAGACTCATCCAACGTTCCGTCCGGGTGCATTCCTGTACAGTTCGCTTACGTCTCACGAAGGTATCGACGCACTGGGAGGGGGGGGTGGAGATTGGGGTGGGGAAAAACAAGGAGGGGAAGAGAAAATTGCAACGTTAGTCGTCCGAGCCTGGATCTCAGGTGGGTAGCGCACATGCAAGTAGACGAAGGAGAATGACGCCGACGGCAGTGGTAGAGCGTGTAGCGTGGGCGGAGGCGGAGAAGCTTGAATGGAAGAGGGAGACGGGGGAGGCAGCCATGGTCTTTGTCTTCGCCGGCGAAAAAATCGAAAAGTAAGTCAAAGGAAAGAGCAAACATTGACTTATTTTGACGCAGCTCTAAAGTAGGGGAACTTCATACATTGTGTATGGTAGGTTCACAAAAGGCAATGACCACATGACTCACCTCCTTCTTTATCCGACTGTTGGAAGTTCCACTGAAACTTCCTTATGTCAATTCCCCGGATCCGCAATCCGGGAGTGATAAGCGAGCCCAAGATGTCTAGGACTAAGTCAATATTCACTTTTAAATAATTATCACATCTAATAAAGTTGAATTTTATGAATACGATAATTTCACGATACATAAGTAGTAAAAGGCTGTGGAAACATCTCATTTTGACTACTCCTAGTCTTTTTAAATAGGAATATATTTAGCGGATTTGGGGACATATTCTCGATAAAAATTCAATAATTGCAATGTACATCTAATGCATGAAATCCGACCGCCCTCGAAAAAGAGTCTCTGTACTGGTACTAGAGGTACTCCTACTGGACAGGAAGGGTCCATTTTCATTTCCACCGTTCCCATCTGTTCCCATAGGTACCCATACCAGCCACAACAACACCAGTGGTGCCCTAGTAGTAGTAGAACACCATGAAAGGCCCTCCACTCTTGGCCAGCAGCGACCGCTCCGTCTTCGACGGCCGCAGCCGCAGCAAAAATTACGGCCTGAGCCGCAGTGAAAACGACGATGTCACAGCGTCCTTTCCCATCAAGAAGATCGCGTTCAAGGTTCATGCGACGTCTGCGGTCGAAGACGACGCGGGCTCGAACGCGGCTCACGAGCCCCCCCCCTCGGACGTCAATTTTTCGGCTCGGACGAGCGCCTTGCTTCGGCAGCAAGAGGAATTCGAAGCCGTCAAGAGTGAGGCCAGGGCCGCGGGCCTACGCGGTGAGTTCTTGACAGTGCCGATTTCTTATGGCATGCAACTTGAACTCTCATGGGTGAGGGAATCCATCAGCTTGCAGGCTCGCCCAAATGGGCATTGTCCCCGGCGTGATTCGGAACGATGGGGAAACTACCACCATAACTTGCCTTCCTGGTAGTTTTGGGACACCTGTGGCCGATGCAAAGAAAGGAAAAAAGAAGAGAAGGAAAGGCGCCCAGTGCACACAACAACAGGATGGTGGGGTTTCCTCTCAGTCTCGGGGAGAAGAAAAGGTGGAGATTGAAGAGGAGGGGGAAGATATTTCTGGCCCTTTCACACTTGAGACTCGGACCACTACGCCAACTGAAAATGATAACGCTACGACGGTATCGCAGTGCTCGAAATCGTCCAAATCATCTAAGTTACGTCTGTTCAGAAAGCCTCCACAGAAACTTGAGAGTAGACGCGATGCGAAATCACCAGATGATGCAGCTCTGGAAGAAGCGAAGCGGCTTTTATCATCTGGAGCCTGGATGTGCGGAGTATGTGGCACGCCCTTCGATACCTCTGACAACGCCTCTACTCACGAAGCGGTCTGTTTGGTAGAATGGTTGAAGCATGATAAACTTGTTCGACAGGGTTGGAGGGAACAAAGCAAACTCGAAGAAACTGATGCCGTTCCCGGAATCTTCCTTGAATCCAAGCAGCTCTTGAATTATCCTGAATATTTGCCGCCGCGAACTGGGGGAGAGATACCATTGTCATCGCGTTTGGTCAGGAAATATCTAATAATGACAGACGAAGCCCTGGCCAATGTCGCACGACGCCAGAGGCACATATTGCACGAGGTGGTAGATAGGGATCTTTGTGCACTCTCATTAAAAAAGCAGAAGACCCGTGAGGACCCATCGTCGGCTGCGCTGGATGAATACTCTGAAATGGATAAACGACTTCACGAAGATCTCTTTGTTTGGGAACGGGAGTATGATGCCTTGAATGAACTCGAACAGACGTCACGTGATCGACATTATTATGCCAACTTAGAACAACGAGCGATGGAGAAACGATTCGGCCGTCAACAGCATTTGACTCATCATGATTACTACTATCACCGACTGAATCGGACAAGGCGTGCTGGCAGTGAGGCATTCAACATGAAGTCTGTGCCTGAGTTAGGACAGGATGAGCGCAATAGTTTTTTTCACAAGGCAAAGCTTTGGGGTGGTATCAAGGGCCGATTCGACCACGCCTATAAGTTGATCAAAGAAGGGCCGGCTCCTCACACGGATGGAAAGTCGCGGGCGCAAGACCGCAAGGGAGATAAGGCCGCAAGCAAAGTGGGAGACTTGAAACATGATATGTGAGAACTAAATGGGGAGAATTCTTATTCTGTCCCTCATTTGTTTACGTCCCAAACGAAAACCTCATCATCCATCCATTGCTCTATCGTAAGACACACTCTATACATCAATGTTGTTGTAAAAAACAGCGTCCAAGTGGTCAACAACGAACTACAGCGAATCGCAAGAGGCTGGTGGCAGACGGAACTTAATAAGGACAATGGCAACGAAAAAGACAAGGTTCTGGACTTCCAATTTGAATGGATCAGAGCACACACGCAAAAGAAAGTTGTACGCCTCGCAGGAATAGTCCTTGCGTCAGATTTCGTAAGCCACATACCACGTCTTTTTGAGGAGCTAGCATCATTTGGAATTTTTTATACTCACGTGCTCCTCCCCTCTACTTCCGCCAGACTCCTCGTAAGGTAGCAGTTCAGCTATCCAATGATCTACACCGGTGCGGTAATTCATTTTATATTATTTATAGCTGCAGTATCACAACCTCTTTCTTACCTGACGGTAACATTCTTTGCAACCTCTGCATCTCTTCGTAGCCTGTTGGAACCACAGGTAAGAGAATGGCGACTGTCTCACTTTTTGTGCCTTTTCTTGTTTGTGTTTGCTGATCATATCAACAGTTGAAGCATCGAGGTGTTTCAATCCAGGCAGTTATAGAATACAGAGAGGGTCAATACTTTGTCTTGGCTGTGAACATCGTAGAAATCAAATGGGACCTTTTGATGCAATGGGTTGCAAAGCAATGGGTTGCAAACACTTGGGGGCATAATCGGAATGACAAAATACTTGGCGCTGCCCCCCAATCTAAAGGGAAGAAGAAGACACTGCAAGACAACATTATGGCATTCCTTGCTGTTGTATGGCCTTCAAGAAACGAAGTGGTTGCTGATCTTTTATACCTCGCGCACCGTTTGCATGCCTCGTTTCTGGGATTCCTCGCTGTCCCATTGTTGCAGATATCTTACTTCTTTTTCAAGTATGCAGTGAACAAGTTCATTTTGTATGCTGTTACTGATGGTGAGTTGTATCCGATCACTAATCACACTTTTGTGTTCACTGATTATTGATTACGCCGTCAATGGTTGCCAACCACTGTCATTCGCTGACGTTTTTCATTTAAGATATATGTGCATATGTGGAGAAAAAGGGCATGGAGATGCAGCTTGGAATCAAACCTAGCAAAGACCAAGCATCTTTCATGCTCGCTGCTCTTCGCGAAATACGCAGCGGTGGCAAGAAAGGAAGCATCGAAGACGGCGAGGAAGATGAAGATGCACTGCCCATCATAGGACCATTGTTGGGTCCTGCAATCAAAGATGACAATGGTGACGCGAAAGCACCTCCTAATTTTAACCCTCCAGATGTTCTCGAATTCATTGGTTTGGAAACTGATCTACCTGTTGGGTTCCTGAGATTGCGCTGGGCATTGATGCACTCGTCGTCAACATTCTTGGAAGACGCTTTCTATGCGCCGGTCATGAATTACGACAACATTCAGATGGGACAGTGGTCAACCAACGAGAATGAAATAGGCCTTCCTAAAACTCCTGATGGCATCGACGAAGCTTCTTTCATTGGGGCCACACTTGAATATTCTTATTTGATGCCAAAATCTGCTTTTGTGAAGGTGAGAACTTCTGAGGGCGTCCCTTCGTTGTGTCTTTCTTCACAAGAGAATCCTGTAGGGCTAAACGTGTGTGCATGTGGCCCATGATTCTTGCATTTTTTTCTTCTTTCAAAGGCAAACATGTGCTACGCTACGTTAGAAATAACTCATTACGACCATCATTGCTTGGTCATCAAAGAGAAAACCCTGACCCCTGAGGTGTGTCACCCGTGTGTAAATTCCTATCCTCCTTATATTTAGTAGACTGTATCCGCGGCTCCATTACTGATCAATGCACTCACAATATTGCATTTGTACCATAGGTCCCTTATGGTAACACTTTTATTTCATGGACACAGTACGCAATTATTAACACGGGGAAAAATACGTGCCGAATGGTTTGTTCAGTGGAGGCAGAGTTTCCAAATGGGCAGCCAATGGTGGCGAGGCAAATTAAGAGCGGTATGAGAACTGGCTCAGCTGAGAAGTTTGTTTCATTGGGTGAAACGGTTTGCAGATATTCAGATGCATATCCGTAGATTGGTCATAAGGACCACAGGAGTCTAGACATTCATGCAATGAGTTTCTACAAAGAAAGAGTTCTGCCAAGCACTATTGTAAAGCTTTGAAACAGTTGCGAGTAGCAGGTTCAGGCACTGAACAGACAATATCGATCATTCGATTGTGAAAGGGGGCCTGTCCACGGACAGCAGCTGGGTATCACATCTAAGTTATCATGTGACGCTGAGTGGAAGCTACTGCTGCAAAGACTCTAGGTCGCACCGTCGGACCTCACTCAACCCCAAGGATTCTATGGGCTCATTTAGCTTCAACACACCTAAGGATTGCCGAGGTCGGCTGGCAACCATCTTATCTGGGGCACCGGTTTCGCTGCAGATCATTTTTCACACTAGACCCCTCACATTTCGATTTTTTCCAAGCTGGTTGCGGTTGGTTGATATCTTCAATGCACATAAAATCACGACATCTGAAAGTAATCTGCAATTTACGACCATACTATCTTGTTCAGTGCACACATAGAATGGCGATATTTGGAAGTTATCTGCAATTAAGACCACAATCCAGTGAAAATGGCTTTTCAGTTGTCTGTCTGGTCATAATTTGAACGAACTCTTGTAATTGGCTAGTTTTTATGTGATGATAGATAGAATTCAAATCAATTGAGTAAATAGAGCATGAAAATCATAGACAGAATCAGCAAAAATTGTAAAAACAAACTTCTCAAATTGTAATACTTAGGACCTATGTGATGTTCTAAAAGTTTTTATTGATATGCCAATTGTTAGAGTGATAGATGTGTCTACGTCAGCAACATCTGAATGGTGTAGATTGAATGGACTTTCGAATGCTGGGCAGGGCCAGGCTACTTCGAGAAGACACTATGTATCGAAAATTTACAGCTGGCATTGAGGTTGAGGGTGATGGACAATGGGTAGGAAGTGGGCTTACAAGCATTTTGTTCTCTGATATGAACTGCTGGTGACCTCTTCTTAGTGCTTTGGGGGGAGCAACAGAAGCAGCAGGGGTAGATGATACCAGTGCCGGGGATATGAGAGCACAACTAGGGGCAGTTTTTACAACTTGGAATAAATGTTAGGGCTCCCATCCTTCACATCAATGGCCCTTATTGGCGACCACAAATAAAAAAAAACATGACAACATCTTCTGTGGACAGAAGTAGGATGATGAAATCCTTGGTGTCTTTCTACTAATGAAATCAGCAGTATCAGTATATGAGTGCTAGCAATTCTTCATCACTTAGATCCTTTGTCAGCTATCATTACTCTCCAGATCCACGGAGACGATATATGAGGGCAGGTTAGATACCTCTGAAAGCCACTTTAGACTAGCATAATTCTGTACATAAGTCTGTTTACTGTAAATTTTATTTTCGTTGTTTTAGCACATGTTTTATGGGTATCCTCTGGCTTAACAATTTGCTGCCTTTTCACTTTATTCTACGCCATTTGCCAATAAATCCGAATTTTGAGTTCTGAAGATAATGGAAAAGCATGACACACACTGTGAGAAATAGCAGCGGTTATTTATGACTCTACATATTGATGAAATGTGTTTGACCCAGGAATATTAGTTGAGACTAGTTACAAGATGTTCGGTAATATATGTAAAATTATAAATCATTATCATGCTTTTGCCTCTATTATTATTTGGTTAAATTCAACCACTTCAGATTCAGATAAGAAACTCTTTCGTGGGCAACCACCCTAGTTGAGGGATGCATTTAGCTGGACTTAAAAGTGGTCCTTTCGTGGGAAACCTGCGAGATAAGGCCTGGTCTGTCACAAGTTTTTGCCTATTTTTGTTCATCATCTTTTAGAGGTAAAAAATCACTGCAACGATTCAAATAGGGTTAAAAATAGGATTGAAAAGGCAAAAGACTCTGTAGTTACGCAGTATAGATAAGGTTTTTCAACATTGACAAATTGCTGTTGACACTTTGGACTACATAGGCTTGTTTTTGTTGACAAAACCGGGAGCATTATTGTTGACTCAGCCGACTCCACATGCACCGCTCTATCGTATGTATATACTCCCGCAATTGCCACAACCCATACCACTATTGACCAATATTGCTGCGTGGGTGATTGTTCCTTTTTGTGGTACCTAATAAACTCAGCGCAGCATTAGGGGCTTCATTTGATCAGCGCGACAAAAGAAGGGCAACATCATCACAATCACAACGATAAGGGGACATGGTGATCAGGGGAGGACAAAATAGCCTCTACTGTGACTACGCCTCTACATAATTCTTGCCTGTGTCATAAATTTGTCTCCCATTTTTGATCCATTCCGTCAACCCAGTAAAAAAATATTGGATCTCAAAAGAGGCTGACAGTCTGTCACAAGAGAGAGATTGGCTTTGATCCTATGTAGATCACTTTTGTACCGAGCTCTATACAATATTATTGTTGATTTTTGTCCTTTTTTCCTAACAAATATACTAACAAAACAACGCCGTTTTTTGTCGCTCTACCACCGAACTTTGCCCCACCAGAGCTCCGCCAAAAATCACTCTACAACTTCCGCAACAACATGTCCCTCTTCCTCAGTTCATTCTGTGAAGGGACATGTCATCGCAGAAGCCGAAGTCCTTGATGTCGCCGAGAACGATTGGGGCGAAAGCAAATAATTGGGCCGCATCGTTCCAAAGATTAATTGGCGAAATTGTTGCAAGAATCGCATGTACGATGCTCTCTCTCTTCCGCCACACACCACACACGCAACATGATGACACACACGACAACACACAATGTATTGCATGCAGGGCACGCACACACTCACACCAGTGACGAGGCGTCGCAAAAAACAATTTTGGCAACGAATGTCGGCAGCGGTCCATTGAAACGGAGCGGTCGGCAGTATATTACTCCGTAGCGCGTAGAGCCACGTCGAATTTAAATTAATTTTGATAGTAACTGAGCCATGCAGGATCAAAACCAATATAGAGTTTTTTTTCTACTTTTTCGGCAAGTGTGATCTCGGCGAAGATGAGAAAAATAGGATAGAAGTATCATTGTGATAGAGAGGACCTAAATATACATTGTATGTTCACATTATAATGTAAGGGTTATTGTTGAGGTTTGAAATAGAAATATGACCGTTTAAAAGAAATTTTTATCCCTCAACCCCCCCCCCAAAAGAGTGCTTATGTTCTTGTGTTTGTACGTTGTCCGTCCTGTCACTGCCAATAGCATACATTTGTATGTATAATAAGGATGTTGCAATCGACGCGTTCCCAAAAAAGCCTACCTTACAACATCAGTGCCCGTTCGACCAATTGACGGTCTTAGAAAATATATTTTGTGTCAGCATTAACAGCAAAAAAATGTTGGTGCTTGATAACTTTGGACTGGGACTTCTACTGCAGCTGTCCTACTCTGGAAATCCTGTGCTTCTTCAGCAGCAGAGAAATATTCTGTGCTAATATCGACACTTGATAGTCATCTCACAAGCTCAGTATAAGTCGCCAGCAGTTTCCCACATCAGGCATCACACAAATCACAATTTTTGGTCCAACCAATCCTTGTATCAAATATGATTGAGTCATTATCATTTGTCATTGTCGCTGTTGACACCATGAAGATCTCACAGCACCGCCCTGTTTTGCGTAGGGCAAAGTTTGATGTCTTGAAGGACGATCAGTGATCCTGAACAGTCCAAGCCATCATCAGTGGGGTTGAAAAAAAATGTGTAGGGATCTAGTACCTTGGCTAGTTCAGCCTTATGCAAGCTCTTGGGAGTGCCGTAACAGACCCTTGTCGGCGAAGGAGAACATTCGGACACTGAGCCCCCTAGTGTGCTCCATTTCCGCTCCATCATGTCCCTCATCCCTTCCCAGGACATCTATCTCATCTCCCCCCTGTGTTTATGAGCGTCATTTCTATATAAGGCTAAGGTATTAATGCAGGAAGGGGGGGGGGGGGTGTGTGGATTGTGCACAGCTCCTGCTTGAGCACAGCAATGATGCATGAAAATTCATACCAAAT
>JALLPA010000808.1:0-12949 GCA_036939895.1 Thalassiosira exigua
GAAGTGAAGATGAAGATGATAAGACCAGTAGCAAAAAGTAAAAAAGCCGTTGCCGTCCTCTACCTCTCGCTTTGAATTTGGTAGCTTACCTTGTAACTGATAAATCAATAATGCTATGTTTGCCATCTCTATGTCTTTCTCCCTTCTCCCAGGCACACACTCTGTGGCCACTATAGGGCCGGAATTTCGAAATCGTAATTTCGTTCTGGCACCCCAAAACGGCCAATTTTGCCCGGAATTTGACAGATTTGGGTATTCCGGAAGAATTCCTGTTTTCCGATTTCGTTCCAGGGGTCAAACAAACCGGAATCGGAACCGGAATTGGAATTAACAACTTAGTTGTTGCTGTTGTGTCATGGTTGTGGTTGCGTCACGTGTTGTCCTGGCATCTGCCGTGTCTTGTGAGGCAGGTGGCGATAGGTACAATAAAATAAAATATTTTTATCAATAAAAAACTGGAGTCAAATACATTGACTTTCCCCCTCTCTAATGCAACCGCATGGTACCACCCCCTCATTTTGGCAAAAGTACACAATTCTTCATCAACCGGTGCATTGTGTACTTTTTAGAATCGAGATTGGTGTGTATCTTCGAGTCGAAATTGACATGAAAAGTCGGGCGATTGCTGGATTGGAGGTGATTGATGATCGTAGCTAGCAAACCACTGTGTAGATACAAAAAACTAATTTCTGCGAATTTAGATTTGTATCAGCTACGTAGAAATTGTTATTACTTAGGACCCAAAGAGTCTAGTCCATAGGTGCAGCCGATGTCTTCCCCCAAAACCCTTGCAGCCTAAAACATGACAGGAACGCATGAAACGAGATCCTGGTCAGTTCGAAGGCTGACAGCAGCAACGTGCCCTAAAAGATCTCCCAACATATTTTTGTTTTGCCTGTGGATGTAAAGATATTGTCGCATTTCCGCCCCCCCCACTTCCCACCACAATGTTTTGGGCACGGGAAGAGGTTTATTGGTATGAACGTGAACGGACCCCCCCTTTCGAATAGAGGATTCATCGATGCTGGTGTCTCCTTGCTCAGTAATACTCTTCTACTGATGGCCCCTCACCTCAATCACATGTTGTTGCTCATGTTACCAGCTCTGGAGGTTATCATCCCAGGATAATTGTTTTGTTGCGGATCACACAACTCCCCTCGTCATTAGTCTCCGAATCTTTCCTGTCTGCAGCGATGGAATTGCTGATGTTGATTCAAAAGTATATCAAGAAACAGGCATACATAAAATCATTCTTTCTAAATCAAACGTTGAATTGGGATATTATGCCATGACTCAAGAGGAATTTTAATTCAGGTTAAAATCAAGTTGGTAATTGAAGGTGTGGTTGAACCAAGATGCGACAATATTTTGACTAAGAGAGCCTCCGGTTTACAAAATAGTGTCAATTTGTGAGGCAGCAGCATCAATTGGTAAGTAGAGTAGTTTTCTCAACATGAAATTGTTTTGTAAGGAGATGACAATTTGTGAGGTGGATGAAATTCAGTTCTGTAGTGTACATAGTATCATCGGCAAAAGCAAGGATAAAGATGGAAATGGGGGCGTCGTCATAACAGCAAAGTTTCCGATAGTGATGTAGGCAAAGGACAAAAGCAACGGTAGAAAAAACGAATGCAACGGATGATGTAGGGTGAATGTGAAAGGGATGATAGAGGAGGCATAGCAAAATGTGTCCATGGATGAGTGAGACAGGCAAGAATGACAACAAAGGTTAACACTAAAAACATCGAATGATGATGATGACTTTGGTGACGGGTAATAAACAAAGGGCCATGGGCGATGGTTTCAATCATCTTGTTTGAGCCACCAAGTAACATTTAATGAACAGTGGTCATGAGACATCGTCAATGTCTTGCCCATTGACATAGGAAAGGAGTAAATCACAAACTAATGTTTGTTCTCTGTAATCTGTAATAATGCCCAAATATTATTATGAAATTGCTTGTAGTCACAAGAGAAAGCTACAATTTTCATGAGTAAATACTGTGTGTGTTAACTGGGGTTCCAGCTGAACTGGATTGGTGGGCATGAAAATGAAACGGAAACAAGAATTAATTTCTCTCACAAATTATCACTTTGGAGACAATGAGCACATATATCTCAACTCAATATAAGTCTGGTCCAGAAGTGACAGACAAATGAGCTTGTTGGTGGATTGGCACCAGATAATAAACCCCCATCTTACACGGATCATATACCCATACTAATAATACGGGTAATCAAGAATTGAATGTCCTGGTCCTGGAGCCTAGTAGGATTTTGATTTTCATTTAGAGATGGTAAACACATTTGTTGTTATCAAATTAACACCAAGTGAAAATAAAATTTGTACCATGGATATACTTACAGCTGTTGCTGCAGATAGGATTTCATCCCAGCTCATCTGATCATTATCACGGATCACACAGATGAAAAATATGGTTATCATGATTTTTCTATAGGACAAAATATGATTATTGGACCTTGCGAAATGCACAACACAGGTATAGGTCTCATGTCATTAGTGAGAACTTACCTCTCTATTATGCACAAATAACATATCAGTCCTCTCTTGAGTTTTTTTACATGATTAGCCCCTTGTTGATCAAATAGATACGGAACGCAGCATTGGCCTTGGTGCCACTCTACTGCTCTCAAAAGACAAAAGAGATATCTGATGTTGTTGAAGTGGTGTCTGTTTTGCCAGAGTTGGAGCTTGCTGTACCTCCATGAAATTAAGTATTGCCTGACATTGATACATTAAAACCAATGCCACAACATTGCTAGGAAGCAAATTGATGTCACCATGCAATGCCAGTCTGCATGCTCACAGAAGATCCTATTGTCATTTTACTCAAATAACAATTGCAGATTTTGCAACAATGCGAAAATGTAGCATTGGCAATGCCCGACCTTGTTTCATGCATAAACGAACGTTGATGAGATGGCTTTGGCTAGAATTTTCTGGAAAGTTGGGTGGCCCTTGGTCGCTATTATCAATCTACAGCTATAGCAGCTCTTCTTTCGCCTCTGTCTCTGCCCTCACCAATTAGTGTCACTCACAGCAACACCAGCTGTCGCACCAGTCATCAGCTCAAGCTTAGGAACAACATGGAAGCGAGTATGAAAGAGCGCCCTTGCATTTTTACCAAAGCATTCACTTTGTAACACTGATTTGTTGACCAAAGACGGGTCAGTACCACAATGCATCGTTGCCAAGGACCCAGGGTATGTATCAGTGGGACGAATGATGGGCATAGTAGAAACAGTCTTCTTCACACGTTCTTTTGCCTCGCGTGGCG
The DNA here is from genome assembly GCA_036939895.1 of Thalassiosira exigua. NCBI lineage: Eukaryota > Bacillariophyta > Thalassiosirophyceae > Thalassiosirales > Thalassiosiraceae > Thalassiosira > Thalassiosira exigua. The sequence continues at coordinate 3,300 of JALLPA010000808.1, forward strand.
TCTCTCTCCTGCCATTCGAACCGATCTGACCACCCCCATTGCTGCAGCCCGAGGGACAAGCCATGACTTCCACATAGTCATAACCGTCCGGATTTGAGGATTGAGCCTTCGATAAGCTCTGCAGAATCAGTTGGACATTTTTGAAGCCATATGCAGTTGCGAAGCGTAGAACAGGCGTTGAGCGATCCAGCTTGTCGCATGAGTATGTACCATCTTTGTGCTTGTACAAAGTAATTTCACGAAGATCTGTTGTTTCTTGTCTTCTTCTTCGTCGGCGTATGAGTCCTGGCATTTTTGAAACAATGGAAGCCCCAAACGATGAAGTGGAGCTTTTCCACGGAAGCGGTTTGTCCCGTGGCATCTTACACTCAAACAAATTTTGTGCCGCATGGCGAAAAATGAAATCAGCGTAAGACCCTGAACCATGAACCCCAGTCTCCACTTCAAGATGATCGATTCTCCCATTTCCATTGAGTCGTTTGTCGTCTGTTGCTGTCATGAGAGAACACGAGCCGTCGACAAGATTGCAGCTCGTTAACATGTCTCGAATGCCAGAACTGTTGGAATCAATAGACTCGGGAGAATCAGGCAGTTTTGTTGCAAAAGGTCCAGAATTGATCCTTTTCGCAGCTGCGTCTCCCAAAACCTCCAACAGTTCTCCCGTTGTCAATACCAAATCAACCTCGCTCACAAGATCTTGTTCGTCGTCAGTTACGCTTTCGATTTTGTTCGTGTGAGCCGATTTCGCGAGGTTTCCATAACGCAGCAGAGCCTGACGTTCCCATGCAAAGTCACCTCGCCCTGCTTCTAGTTTTTTGTCATGACAAGGCATAATTGCGACATGATAGGAGCTCGTAGCGATCGACTCCCTGTCATGTTTGTTGCATTGTCCAGTTTTGAGCAAAGTCCCAGCTATGGCCATGGGGCTTTTCGCTGAAGAAAGAAGGGGCACCGCTGTGGGCGCTGTCTTCTCAACAAGACAGACAAAACCAGGACAAGAAGAAGAGAGTACTGGCAGAGAGGTTGATTGCAATTGAGATTCCCTGACTGACGCTGGTACAGAATGCACCTCATATTCCTCATCAAGCAGGCGTCCAGGTGGGTGACTCAGCGTGGTTACCTCCATCAACGTGTCATCATCCTCAATTGAATCTGCGTTTGGACTTTTGTTTATGTATCTTGTTCTCGTCGACGACAAAGCAACAGATGGCATCTCACTTCCCGTGCCTTTGGAATCCAATTTTCCATCATCACTGACCTTTCCCCCCTCGGAAAATCGATGGCTTTTCTTGTACTGGTAGCAAAACTCAGATGCAGATTCCATCAGGGATATTTTTTGCGTAACATCCCCGTCTATAACCGCTTTCGCACCAAATTCAGAGTGCAGAAATGATGCAACCTTGGCCAAAAACTCCTCCCTTGACGGTCCCGCTAATTGTTTTATATCATCTCCGCCTGAGAGAGTGGAACCCCTAAGATCAAGATACAAATGGCGATAGAGGTCTGCCAGAGACGCCGACGATATGGTGAACACGATCCTCTTCCACTGCCCAGATCGAGACACCTCTCGAAGCTTGTCGATGGAGTGGTGGGACATGAGCACCGCCTCGGCGGACGTGACACACCCCGAACACGAGAGGCAATCCGAGAGCGTTACGGTGGCCTTTTTCTTGATCGTCTGGGTGGTGGCGGATTTGACCGCGGGCGCATCGTGGCTTTCGCCACTGCCACCGTCGTCGCGAGCTAGGCGAATCAGATCTCCCGCGCCGGGAGTTTGCGACTCATTCTCTTCGCAGCGAATGATGCGTGGGGCGCGGCGTGGGCGAGTCCTGCGTTTGTTTTGATCCACCTTTGGTCGTGCATTACTTCCAGCCCGTTCACCCGCAATTCTCTCAGCATTGGAGGCTTCAACGGGGCCGTTAGTGGGAGCGGCATCTGCATCAGCTCCAGCACTGGTATCAGCCGCGGCAGACTGCGTTGGCTTCGTCGATGGGGCCGCGAAGAGAGGATTCACGCATGCCTGGCTGGGGCCGAGGTAATCATCGATGTTGTTGATGAAGACGGGCATTTCTCCACCGATCACCTACGGTTGGGGGCTGTTGGACGGGTGACCTGCGGTAACCAGATCTTTCAATCAACATGCACCAAACCCAAATTTCCAGCGTTGACAAAAGCGGCGGGACATCAAACGCGCAGAAGAATCCTCCTTCTTGGCCCAACGAAGCAAGGTCCACGGGCGTTGGCCGGCATAGAAGGCGTGATCTCGGCCGACTTTCAACTTGATTGACTCGGCTGGCGGATTGGTCTCCTTCCCGCCCGGCGGAGGTGTGGCCTGGGGTCGTACCGGCAGGTGTCGCCTGGGATGGGGGGGGGATGGGACTTGGACTGAAAAGGTGGGGGTGGGGGCGGCTGATCCGATTCAAGAACGGCTGGCTACTGGGGGACTGTCGGCTGGCCATCGAACATGATACAGAGAGGGAAATTTGGCGATATGATTAGGAATATTTGTGTATTCTATCAAATGATAAGATCCATCGCTTATCGCTTAATAACCTCCCTCCTCAATAATATTGCTAACGAAATATATTTTGACCAATTAACATGCAGAAGTATAATTTTCCAGTGGATTCATAGCTAGAAGTGGTTTACAGTATTTTATCAAAAGTAAATACTCCTAAATAGCAATGCAATAATAAATTTAAATAGTGCTAATACCTTCACCAGACGCGCCCAGCAACACACCGAACGGCTCCGAATTTGGCGATAATATTTAGTACCATGAAATTTTGGCAATTTGTGGAATTATCGCTGAAAATAACTCTGTTCGGTGTGTTGCAGCCCAGAATCTGGTTGCGCTCCGTTGTATCTTGCGGTGTGCTTTTGCGTGATCGACCGTGCCCATAAAAAAACAAAACCGAAAACAGCAAAAGCAAAGCATGGATACGAATCGCCCGTCAGCATCCATGGCGCCGCCGTCGACTGGACGCCGAGTGGCCCGACCCACCAAGGCCGTCGCCCTCTGATTGTCGTCCGTTTCTTTGAACAGCGGCGGCGCAACATGCGACGGCAGCGCCGGCCTCTCGAGTCTCGATCGACGGCCAACGGCGGTGCATCCAGTCGCCAGTCGTCGCGATGCCAGTCGCTCTACTCTGGCTAGACGGCACGCGCGCTACCGATCGAGCCCGAAAGAGCCACCAGCCACACGCCGCAGACAACCTCCTACATCGATGGCGTGACGACGACCTCCGCGGCTCGGCACCGCCGCCGCTATCGACGGCGCCGGCGGCGACCATGGTCGCGTGGAGGACCATGTTGCTGTTGTTGCGCAGGATCGCGATCTTTCGTCTTCAAGACGGCCTGGCCGTCGCCCAAACCAAACCGCCTGGACCTCGCCCGTTTCTGAGTCGAGTCGTGTGTGACGTTCGACCGCCACTCATTTTCTCGACCGCGGAATTTTGCGGGAAGAGGTCCCGCCGGCTCTTCGGAATTTCGGCTGACATGTTTTTCGGGTTTGTTGACACCAGCTCATCACCACCCCAAAGCGCGATGCGGAGTATCGCATCGTGTGGCGCAAATGCTCCATTGGGAGGAACCATGCGGCACCCCAACGGCTCTTTTTGAGCTGGACGTCCGCGCTGTGCCCTCGCTGTGACTTGTGATGATGATGTTTTTGGGTGTCAAGTTCGGCGGGCGGTTCGGAAGGATTCGGCCGGCCAATGACGCCGACCAGCGGTTGCCGCCGACGTCCTTCGCATTGTTGGCTCGCCAGGCGGAGGCACGGCGGAGTCGCGACACGGCCGCGACGGTCGTCGCGGCGACGAGAGGCTATTGGCCAAAAGTGTTCTTCGACCGACCATAATTCGGAAGCAACGGATACGAACGCAGAATCATCGTCGAGCTGGGCTGGTCCCAACACGGAGACGGAGCACACGTACGATACCACGGCGTCATTTTTCAAAGAACAACGAAATTCACGCAGCATTGGACGGGAAATACCAGTAGCGCCGCCTCGAGGTCCACACTCCGGCATTGTCATAAAATAATAACAACCAAAAAGGTGAGGACTGGGCACTGTTGCAAACGCGTGAGGAGGAAGCGGCGGCTCGCGTCGGCATTGTTTGATGGCACGATCGTCGGCGTGCGACGGCGATGGCTGATGCGTTGTCGACGGAGGCTTTGGCGGCGATGTTTTCGAAGTTTTCGCCTGCGCCTGTCTCGTTCCAAGTTTGGAGGTGTGACGCAGGCATCTGGTGTGATGGATCAAGGGATGAAGCGGGAACAACGACGCGAATTAGCCTCGTCATCGCCTCCTGTGATCTGATCTTCGCCCCTCTCGTTCTGCGGCCTCTTTCGTTCGATTCAAAGCAACCAACCAACTTCGATCCCAGCAGCCTTCAATGAAGCTCTCTGCAATTTCTCTCGCCATCGTGTTGGCCAATGCCAGCCGCGGCGCTCTCGGCTTTCAAGTCCGCCCAGACGGGAATGACAAGATGATGCAGAAAGCCGTGGAAGAAGCCCTTCTCACGACGGTCAAGGCCCCCGAAGGCGCCAGTGGCGAAGAGTTCCCACCTCTACGCAACCAGGCCCTGGGCACCGAAGTTCCTTGCATGTTCGAGTACTGGAAGCGGCCCGACATTCACACCTTCGGCAATATGGGCTTTGGTGGAGCTCTGCATGCTGCAATGGCCCCGATCGCCACCCACGTAAGAAAGAAATGACCCATTATGCTTCGATGTAGAGGTTCATCTTACAATTACGCGTTTTATTCACTGCTTAGATCATTGACGTGAAAGCATATGGGGGTGTGGACATCCGAAAGATTGTGAGTAAGACAATAAGATATGAGCGCCGTCAAACTCTCAGTACTCTCACGATCCATCCATTCCAACTTCCAGATATCCCATGAGCTTCGGGAGTTGGTCGACAAGACTGGTGCCCGGGTCGCCGACCTTTGCTGCGGCGTTGGAATGTCGACGCGTGCTCTCGAATCCGCGTTCCATGATGCTGAATTCGTAGTTGGGTACGTAACGCCCGCCCAACTTTTGTTTCTGAGGACGCTATGTCTGATACCCTTTTGTCTCCATCTTTCCTTCAACCCTCAGTGTCGACACGAGCGAGGAGATGATCTCCATGGCTGAGACAATTTCAGGCTACGAAACAGGGCTCAGACTTGGCTTTTCGAGGCACAACGAGGCTCTGAAGAAGATAATGAAGGAACGATTCAAAGCTGTTGCTGAATCTATTAGCGTCATTGACACCAACCCATACCCATCAAGCCGCACGGCCGCCCAAGCATCGTACCGACTTGGCAACGCCGGTAAGTACATCCAACCGCACTGTTAGTAATATACTGTCTCATTTTCTAAATAATCCATTTTGTCGTTACGCGCTGCAGAGAATACAGCTCTCCCAGATGTATCCTTCGATCTCGTCACCATAATGTATGGATTTCATGAAGTGCCAGTAAGTAGGATTGCGAACCTTTTCGTGATGTCACTTCTACATTTACTCATCCACTCTGATCCACTTGTAACGTTTTTACCCTCTACTCCAGATGGCAGGCCGGGCCAGGATCATCAACGAGGCGAAGCGGCTCTTGCGTCGCGGTGGCCACCTAGCCATAGTGGACATATGCCCAACCTACACGCCGTCCCCACATATGCTCGCTGGAGAGCCATTTGTGAAAGAATACCAGCAGAATATTGACAGTCAACTGGCAACCTTTCCAGGCTTCAAATTCAAGAAGCGCAAGGTCGTTGTTCCAGGTCATGTCAACATGTGGCTTCTTACTGCCGTAGCATAAGATGCCCGTTGGCCAAGAAGCTCTCTCAAAGTGAAGAAGTTGAAAAATGTGCGTGAATGGATCACCTCAAGAAAACATCGATCAGATCAAAACCATCGGCCCCTCACCATAACCGAGGGAGAGCTTCAAAATGCTTTCTCAATGTCAGTTTTGAACGTCGAGTCCGTTAGAAAACGCAAACAAGTCAGAGCAGGGTCAGGGTGGATGAAGGCATACTGGATCACATCACGAAAATTCCGATCCAATCGCATGTTTACCATGGTAACCGCCACACCGAGATTGAAACCCGAACGTAGAGCCCCGTCAGTGAACAAATCAAAGGGACGTAGAGTTGTTTGCCTGTTTTGACCGTCTCAGCGAGATAATGCACATAATAATGAAAATAGTCTAGATATCTTCAAATTCAAGCTCTTTCGGCAACAACTGCCTTGCGTGCCATGACTTCACTAGTTCTTTAGGAATGATGACAGCGAGGAGGGTGAAGAAGCAATTCCGTGGCCAAGCTGCCTTTTCTTTTCGCTGCTGAGATCTGCTACGAGGAACCTGTCCAGCTTCTGACAAGCCAATGCACTTATCATGTTGCTCCAACAATTGCGCAAAGTTTGAATGACAAGATGGGAATGGCTCGGTTTACAGTGGCAGACTCGACAGCCTACTTTTTTGAGGCCTTGAACCAGCTGAAAACTTTGCATCCACTAAACACATTAGGTATGATAGATAATGGTAGATTGATATTTTAGAAATGAATGTGTATTTAAAATGGAGGATTTTACGAAGGTGGGAACGGCTCAATTTCACAGTGGTGTACTTGGCAGCCTAATTTTTGCGCCTGGCATTCAGCTTAAACTGATCAGGACAACATGCAAAACAAACCACTCATTAAGGTGCAGTGTACATTAAAAGAAATGAATTTCTTTTGAAATGTAGCCCCTAACCCAAATTCTTGCTATAGCTAAAATTTGGTCTAAATGAACATGCTTTGTCACAACATCTTGATAAAAATTTGGCTCGCCCACTAGATATAGCCAAGACATGCTATGTTACTTTCTTGCCTGTTTATTGTTTCCCATAGTTCATGTATACAGTATCATTGTCAGTCAAAGCAGGCCTTACCTTACTAGAGGTGCAGAAGCAACCATTGCTGCTTATGATGTAACTTAGGCATATCAACTCCATGCCCATAGGATCCGCCACCTAAATATATACGTATTTTGTCATCAGAGAATGCTTGCTTAAAAGACCATCTCCATATTTTTATGGCCATATTGCCATGTGACTATGTTTCTAATTGGGTGAAGGTAAGTAATATGCAACTTACTCTGGATTTTGATCAAAACAAAGTGGTGATGGAAATTATTATTAATTTTTGAGATAGTGATGGCTTAGATACTTATAATAGCAACAGGTCTAGGCCATTATGAGTAAGTTGGATTTGATCATATGTGAGCCGCTCACATGAAAAAATACACAGCTATCTCTTTTCTCACTAGTTTAAACATGATTGAGCTGCCGTAGACCTCGTTCAGATTTAAGACACAGATATATTGATAAAAATATTGGCCTGGAAGCTCATCACCACAGCTATGATGGCTGCTGGTGCAGGTCCTACGATAGGATTGACCATAATATGGTTTGTATCTAAGTTGTTCAGTTGTTAGGATAAGAAAATTTTCCATTGCTTTACTGCTGTAATATGATATGCATTCTCTGGGCATACTTAAGCGACCAGTTTGGCTTTAAGATAGTAAATTATTTTGATTTCTATGCTTTCCGGACACATTTCCGATGCCTGAACTCTTACATAAAGAGCCAGCAACAATAAACTTCGATAAGATAGCTATTAAGCAACTAAACTGAACGTTCCTATCAGCATGCATGTCATCCACTTACAGAGTACAAGTATACATATTAAAACCTTCATAAAATATAAATATTTGTCTGATGTATCGTGAATCTTTCTACCTTTGTCATTTCTCCCTCCGTCACAGTGACGCCACGTCCTAATTTTCAAAGAGCACTTCTTCATGCAGCACCTTCTACTGCATTAGTTGTTGTAATCAGCAATCTGGTGTACTATAACTATCCGCTGACACATTTCTCTTTGTGCTTGAAGATATCGCTTAGGAAATTGCCCCCTTTGACTGGTCTGGGTCAAATAAAAAACTTCAGAAAGGTTTTTTTGGTATCTACGTGGTGGTTCGATAGTTTTTGTGATCCGCCATCAACCCTCGAGATTGCCTCTGATCAATTAGCCCACTTTATCTTTCGATTTTGACGCGAACACACCCTTGACTCGCCTCATTCTTTTTGGAGGATACTGCACCAATTAACGGAGCAGTGTATATTTGCATCAGATTGCAGGGGGGGGGGGATGCAGCAGGGTCAGAGAGGGAGAAAGTTGTCATAATTGTCTCTTGTTTTGTGATTGAAATTGATAAAACTATTTTTCGCATTAGGTATGTAGCAAACCGCCAGTCATCCGCCTGACACAGAGAAAATGCACAGGATGCAACACGTGATGTGAGAGAACAGGCGCGGCCATAATGAACCCATCCAAAACATCACCGCTGTTAACGACATTGGCCTCCATATTTTGCTGTCAGATGGCGGTGGATACCATCAATCGAGGACTCGCCTAAGAGCCCTTGTCTTCGGCCACCGGTTTGGCAGCGGCGACTCGTGTTATGCACTTTACCGTCCGGTAAAATATCATTCGCTTGAAGCAGCTTGTTTGGACGCCATCGGATTGATGCAACCTAAGTAATTTAGATAAATGTAAACATCACGTTAGTATATAGTGCCGTCACACTACCTAGTATTCGCCGCTCAGTGCGGTCAAACTCATCTGTCACGGTCGGCGACTAAAACTATTTTGGATTCCCTGCGTTCCATTTTCCTTTCCTGGGTGTTTGGGTGGAACACAACTCCCGGCTAATCACTCCAGGGAAATTATTACGGACTAACCGTAGAAGCTATTCTCCTCTCGGAGCCTCCAGTGCCGCCATGACTGCCACCACGGCTGCTGCTGAAGTGATGGGAGTCTGGGGACGCCATGGTTGGTTAGTGGGTGTGTACAATCCGTACCTACCTACCTCTACCTACAGTCAAAATTCGTGCAATGCGCGCACGCAAAGGTGAAAATCTGTGAAAATATTGAGGCACATCGACTGTGTAAGAATTCGTGATGTCATTTTTTCTTGATTCTTCGAAGGGCATTCGAATCTATTGATTCCTACTCATAGAATATTTTCTGGGCAAGAACCCAAACTTTATAAGTCAATATTTGGTTTCACATAATGGTCTATACGTGTGACAATTTGTGTCTGTTCTCTCCAATTGCCTCTAATGTGTTTATAGAGCTGCAATTTGCCTCGCACTGATTCAGCCTTCAATGAATGTCATTAAAGTTGAACTATTTTAGCCAAACTTGCTCAACTTTCCCTTTCTCTTGCTAAGATATCATTTGCATGGGCTTGAATACGGAACAAACCGTCATCCTCTGCTCACTGCATTGTTTCTATTGTTTCTCTGACATTGGTGTACACCTCTAACTTCCATTTCTTCCTAGGATTGGTCATTTCCTCCAGATTGGCTATCAGCACATCTAATATGACGTTCCCCATGACGGATCCCTCGCCTGACTTGACATATCAATCTATGTATCCAAATGTTTGAAACTGGGCATCAACTGTCTAATGTATGAGCAGGCTAGGTTTCTCGTAAAAAAAAATCTGTGAAGCTCTACATCTACGGGCCTGTATGATTACTTAAAGAAACCACACTAGTGAGAGCGGGCTGTGATCGTGACCACACTAGTGGGGAGTGGTTGTCACAAAAACGAGGTGGA